>JACTAT010000272.1:0-199228 GCA_014526335.1 Chrysaora quinquecirrha | reverse complement strand
TTCTTCCTAAGTAAATTAATAATAAACTTTCATTGTTAATTGGCCCAATATATAATTTATTATGGCTTATCCAGAGATAATGTTCCCTCGTTTGGCCTTTTGATCTAACATTAATGGGTTTTTGAGCAGCAGCAAAATGATAAAGCTTTTAACTAAAAGGAATTCTTGCTTTGCCATTCATCACTTAAAAATATTGCATATGCATGCATACGATTAGCATGCATGTTATTATCATAGAGGTTTAAGTTGTACCAAAATCATAGAGCACCGCCATTCTGCGGGCAAGACTTACCTGTAAATTTAATCTTAATACTTTTCACACTAGGCTAGTAGACTAGTGCTGAAATAATTGTTCTTAATTTTTGCAGTATACATTTACAGTTTCCAACTATAGTCTAGTCATTATAGGTAGTTCACCTCGGACAAATTGCAACAGAAGCGTTTTTTTGGTCAAAGTACTAAGGAAGGTCCCAGAAACATCATATAAAAAGTCCCCCACGATGCGCGTCTTTAAACTTTGAAAATTGGCGTAAACAAAAACAGTATTCTGGTGACAAAAACTGAGCCTCTGCGGAGGAGCAAATTAACTCAAGAAACCTCGTTTTCTAAATTGTCGCCTAGCAACTACATTGTCCTGATGGCCTTGGCTCATTTTGCCTAGGCCAAAGACCTTAACATGGAAAAATGTGTAATTTGCAAAGATTTGATAACTGATGAAACTGCTGCAGTTACACTAAGAGAAAAGGGCTGTATAGGTATTTTAAAAGCAAGTAAGGAAAGAGGTGAATGTTTTGATGTACAACCTGGCCAACATGCTCACGTTGAATGTTGTCGCATTTATTGTCAGCCAAAAGAAATTCAGAAAGCCGCCGAAAGAAATGACTTTTTAAACGGCGCTGATGATTGTAAGCCAAAGCTAAGATCTTCGGAGTCAAAGTTTAACTTTAGAGAGCATTGTTTATTTTGTGGGAAACCTGCCAGCCTTGGTCAAAAATGCAACAAGAGAGGTTTTGATACCTATCCTGTGAGGACTAAGGATTTTGACGCCAGTATTAAATTTGTGTGTAAAAAAAGAGATGATCAGTGGTCGGAGGAGGTCATGGCAAGAATCATGTCTGCACCTGCTGATCTACATGCTTCTGATGCAATCTACCATCAAGTGTGCAGTGTTAACTTCAGGACTGGAAGAAACAGTCCAAACATTGACCAAACTGAAGGGAAAAAGGTTGGAAGGCCTGAATCTGATGTACAAAGTGAGGCATTTTTGAAAGTAGTAGAGCATTTAACAAATAACGATGATGAACAAATCACAGTTTATGATTTGATCGATAAGATGGAGAATTTTCTTGAAGGTTCAGGACATAGTGCATACACATATAAGTGGATGAAAAGCAAGCTAGAGAAACATTTTGGCGACAAAATAACAATTACGGAGATTAATGGTAAAACAAATGTTGTCACTTTTAAAAGAACTGCCGCAATAATATTACACGAATACCACATGCAGTCTACGCAAGATCCGGAAACAGAGAAAAATATTATTATTTCTACAGCTGCAGAGCTTATTAAGAGCGACATAAAATCAATATTACCAGACAATCAATATTATCCTGTTGACGATTTATGTTCATTAACTGCTATGTTGGATTACCTGCCAGACAGTTTAAAATCATTCTTAGGAATTTTGCTATGTGCAAAGAATGCCCAAGTAAAATCAGCATCATTGGGACAAGCCCTTATGCAAGCTGTAAGACCACGTATTCTGACAGCTCCACTGCAAATTGGCTTAGGAGTGCAGCTTCATCACCATTTTGGTTCGAGATTTTTGATAGATACCTTACATAGTCTAGGCTTTTCAAGTTCTTATGCTGAGGTGCAAAGATTTGAGCGGAGTGCAGCAGTTTCAAATGGAGTAGACCTACCACTAGGGGTGGAAGGAGGCATGATACAACTTGTTGCAGACAATGTTGACCATAACTTAGTAACACTTGACGGTAAAAATACTTTTCATGGAATGGGAATAATTGCCACCATAACACCAGAAGTAATATGTAAGAAGTATGTTCCCAAAAAGAATGTTACTGCTGCAGAAATTGCTGCTGTTGGTAAGATAGATATAAATTTTTACAAGAATAATGGGAAGAAGAATAGTTTAAAGTATGAACTGATAAAAGATTTTATTGTCGAAGATGCCACATCACACATCGATCTCTTGTGGAAAATTACGTGGCCTTTGAAGTCCCCTCGACCTGTATGGTCGGGAATGATGCAGATGCTTCATGTTGGAAATCATCCCGGAAAATCTTCAGTAATTTTTCTTCCAATGATAGATATGGACCCCTCAGACCTTTCATGTGTCTATTCCACATTGAAGTTTGCTTGTAAACTTGGAAATGAACATGGCTTTGTGCCCGTAATTACATTTGACCAGCCATTATGGTGGAAAGCTACATTAATTAAATTGGAAAAAATTGATGATGGCGACTTAAAAGAAGTCATTTTGAGATTGGGTGGGCTGCACGTTATTATGAGCTTTCTGGGAAGCATCGGGCATATCATCTCCGATTCAGGATTGTACGAAGTACTAGAGCAAGTTTATGCTAGTAACGTTGTAGTTCACATGCTCTCAGGAAAAGCAATTGCAAGAGCGATACGTGGACATTTCCTTGTTGAAACGGCCCTGTTTGGGTTAATATGTGATGAAGTATTTCATGTGCCTTTGCCTGTACCTGGAGACACTGATGTTGAAAGTGGGTGCACTAAAGGAGAAGAGTACAATGATCGCGAAATGATAGCCGGAGATAATCACCAGCTAAGCGAGATCGTTAGTTCAGAAAATGAAGGCAGTGCAGTTGAAAAATAGACAGCGATTTGTTGAAAGCAGGAGACATATTTGATAAGCTGTTCACATCTGATATTGGAATCCAAGATATTTCCATATGTGAGGACTTAGAGAAAGTGTCGAATAAATTGGAGATTTTCAAAGAAAGGCAGGAAGGCAGAACTGCGAAGCTTTGGTTCATATACTTGCAAATGCTGGACATCCTACGTCGATTCATCAAAGCAGAAAGGACTGGAAATTGGCAGCTCCACCTCAGTTCAGTTTCAGAAATGTTGCCTTTTTTTGCTGCTTCAGGTCATAACCATTACACTAAGTCTGTGATGATATATTTGAAGATGATGCAATCACTTTCCAAGGATTCGCCTGGTGTTCATCAGCAGTTTTGCAGAGGTCTTCACGTTGTTAGAAGAAGTGAGCGATATTGGGCTGGCCTCTCAACAGATCTAATAATTGAGCAAGTTCTCATGCGCAGTGTTAAAACAACAGGTGGTCTGACTCGCGGTAGAGGTATGACAGAGAATCAGCGTCTTGTGTGGCTCCTGTCTATGCCTGCATGCGCAGAAGTCAATAACTCCATGCAAGAACTGACTGAAACACGCTATGCAACAAGTATGCAACACAAAGATCTATCAAAAACAAGGCTCACTAGAGATGAAACGGATTCAAGAAATATTCTAAACTTCTTGGTGGACAGAAATCCATTTTCAAATGACACTAGTCTTCATAATATCGCGACCGGGATTATAGCCGATGGAAAAGTGAATGTTGATGAAGCAGAGTCGGTAGGCAACGCCATTCTAAAATCTATGTCAGGAAAGCAAATTGACGAGTACGTTCACAAGAGGAAAGAACAGGTTGTTACAATGGGTAAAAATACGCTTAAATGCGACAAAGAAGCGGTCCAAATTGACCCTCAATTGCTATTTCAAAGATTGGTGACAGTTGCAAGAAGTGAAGTGGATGACCTAGAGCCCCTCATGAACTATGAGCTTTGCAGTTATCCACAAGCACTTTTTGAGGCACCAAATGTTCTTCGAAAAGCTAATAAGCCAGCTTTGACAGAAGTAATAATGAAAATGGTAACAGAAGAGGGTAGTTGTTGCCCTGATAGCCCAAAGTATGTTTTAGATGGAGGTGCATTAGTGCAAAGGGTTCCGTGGCAGAGAGGTGCTTCTTTTGGAGATATTTGCAAGAATTATGTCCACTTTGTTGTCCAAAGGTATGCTAATGCAACTGTTGTTTTTGATGGCTATGCAAATGGACCATCTACGAACGATGTGACACACAATAGAAGAACACAAGGAAAAATCGGCCCATTTGTGAATTTTACAGCAAAGATGCCTCTTCGCAGTAAGAAAGAGGAATTCCTCAACAACAAATGCAACAAGCAAAACTTCATCAACATGCTAAGTGATGTTCTTAAAGAAAATGGCGTAATGACCATCCATGCTGACGGAGATGCTGACCTACGCATTGTTATGACTGCAGTAAATGCAGCTGAATGCCAAGAAACTGTCGTCATTGGTGAAGACACAGATTTATTAATGATGTTACTTCATCACGCAAATACTGAAACCTATCCTGTGTTCCTTAAATCTGAGCCAAAGCAAAATTCTACAAGTAAATCTAACGATTCGACATTCATAAAATCAAAACGGTACTTGGAGACAGAATGTGTAGATTAATTTTGCCGATACATGCTTCCCTCGGTTGTGATACGACGTCGAGGATATTTGGAATTGGCAAAGGAGTCGCTTTCAAAAAGGCTCTTAAAGATACAGGATTTGGCGAAGCTCTATCTGTTTTCAATGATGAAAGAGCGAGTTCAGACGACATAATTTTAGCTGGAGAGACTTTGGTAGTGCAATTGTTTGGAGGAAAACCGCAAACTGACCTCAATGGTCTTCGCTACAAAATTTTTTGCCAGAAAGTAGCAAGGTGTAATGCATTTGTGGAATCAAAGAGCCTCCCGCCTACAAAAGGTGCAATGAAGTATCACAGCTTTAGAGTATACTATCAAGTTCAGGAATGGAAAGGAAACGAAGATCTTAATCCTACAGACTGGGGTTGGAAGAAAGATGGAGACTGTCTCTTGCCAAACACAACAGATTTGCCGCATGCACCAAAAGATTTATTGGAAGTAATACGTTGCAATTGCCGAAAAGATTGCAACACTCTAAGATGCACATGCAAGAAAAATGGGCTGGAATGCTCAACTGCATGTGGACACTGCCATGGAACAAACTGCATGAACTCTGTTAATACACTGATACACGATGAGGCATTTGAAGACGAAGAGCCAGAATAGGAGCATTTCAAAACCAAATCGAATGAACGGCGCCTCCGCAGGGTCTGATTTAGATATTGACAAGGCTTTTCGTATTAATTTTGTTGAAATAACTGTTTTATTGACTTTTGTTGACTTTTCATGACAATTCTTCACCAGGATATGTTATTTGGTTGATAATTAATGATAATTTAGCAAGATTTTTGTTGGTTTGCGCCTCCGCAGGGGAATTACAATCGTCCCGTAAACAAATGACGCATTTTCTCGTTTTCTTTAAGGGAGATTTTGGGGGACTTTTGATATGTTGTTCAGCATGCTTTTCTGACTTGAAAAACACTTGAATTGTTTCTGTTGCAATTTGTCCGAGGTTTGGGCTTTTTTTTCCGTAATTTGACTAGACTACTATCATACTGTTCTTTGTGGGCATGTTTGGCGAATATAACGTGTTGCCTTTTCCCATAATGGAAAATTATGAGAAAATACCATAACTCTCTTGTGAAAGAAATTTATAAGCCAGTTATGCTAAGCTCTAAGGATTTTTGTGCGATTGGAGACCAATAGAGCATGTCCTATCAAGAATCTCTGCAATGAACAAGATATGAAGGTTGGGAAATTTCCTAATAATGCAGAAGGAGCTCTTATAATGTTTTTGACCTCATAATGATTTATGTTCCTTATTGTCTTCAATATCTTTATAATTTTAGGTCAATTTAGGTCCACAAGCAAGTTGGGGATATCCTACCACTTGATTGAGCACACCAAACTTCATCCACAATCATGGAAGCCAGTCTTTTTGTCCAGCACTGACCACAGTTGTTTCTGGAGCAACTGGAGCAAAGTATCACCAGAGTCAATTGAAGAGAAATATTGAAACTGATGTTTTCTTTCATTTCAGTGAATTCGTTCATTCACTCCAAAGTGGTGGTAAGATAATATATTTAATAGCTTAGATGTCAAAAAAGATTGAACACTCCTATTATAGAGCTAAAGCTTGTATTCACCCCTGTCACAATAGGAATGCCTACACTCCTCGGAATTGGGTAGGCATCGGATTTAAATTCTAATGAGTTTTCTACTTGCCCATCCATTGAAAATCTTGATTGCTGAGGCCCATAAGAACTTAGGGGCGGGTAGCATGTTCTTCGAAAGGCATCCTCAATAACTTTATGTTTACCAAAGTCCTGTTTATTTCATATGCATGAAATGGGATTGCATGGAAATCCTGTATTTGGCTTTTGGCTGTGCAAATCGTTTCTTTATTTTATGATATACATCTAATAAAAGACAAAAGAAGTGATACAAGTTGCAGCAATTGTGGTGCCTTCTGATTTTTGTCCAAAAGTTTCAGATTTTCTTTTTTTCTAATCAGCATCATTTTTTACGAGTTCAAAAATTATCAAAAACTCTTAGGTGCCAAATAAACAGGGGGTTCAAATAGAGAAGAGGGTGGGCAGGAGATTTTGAAAACCAAATAGAAGGGGGTCTAGATAAACTTGCGGTGGGAGTCATTTTAATGAGACCTTGAACAGTCTTGATATATCTTTTCGAGGTGTGACTTTAGCACTCTAAAATAATTCCTTTGAAACTATAAAACATGGAAGGTGTAAAAAGGTCAGAGAGTGGGAAGATCCAAAATCATTAAGTGGGGAATGTTTATTTGACACCTAAGAATAATCATCTAATTCCTTCTCAGCAAGTTAACTGTAACTGCATGGTTACAATGGATCACTGGCTTGTCTTCGTTGCCACCTCTTGGGTTTCCAAGGAAGATAAGGTATGGCTTTTTACATGGATGTTTGCCAGTATGTGCATGTAGACCAATCACATCAACTTGTGATCTTATCATAACACTGTCATTACATTTTAGAAGATGCTATGATACTATCACATTTCATAAGAAGTTGAGAAATCAGTATCACTGACATCAGTATCATAGAATCTATGACATTGGAAGATGTGACTACACTAGCTATCAATTCGAAACAAGGAGGATGCCAATCTTATGCATATGCAGCATAGCATTGTTCTTCTAGAAGTAAGACACTAATGAATTTCTCCGTGCAGTGAAATTCTACTACTTTATAACTTAACCCTATCTGGACCGGGCTTTTTTGAGCATCCTCAGACTGAGGGGGGGGGGCTAAATTAGCCCCCCCTTATAGCTCGCATCTGGGAAGAGCGAGAAAGATATGAAATTTGGCCACAATATTAATGTAATCATATTATTTGGAACTGTAAGGTTTTGTTGATATCCAATGCATTATGACGTCATAATGACGTAATAATCACTCTTCCACTTTTTGACATTTCTACCTTTACCTTGAATTATATGACTGATAATCACTACTAAACTATTGGAAAACCCATTTTGACTATTATAATCATACTTAAACACATTTTGCTACATTTTTGAAAAATTTCTTACTTTTCTGTAGAAATGCTGCGCATGCGCAGTAGAAAACTGTCATTATTTTTGTTCATATCGGTTTCTTGAAGTAGCTTCTGATGGAAAAGTAGAACTGAGTCACCAATACACTGATATTTGCGAGGAGAAATTTAATTAGCATCGTTACAGTGTCAGAAATGACAAAAAATGCTGATATCAGCAATATTCTAAAAATAGAATCCAAATGCATTTCACAAAAACAGGGTTTATTATCTGGTCTCATCTGATATTGGATTGCCATTGCCAAAGTTTCATGAAGATATCAACTTCATCAAAGAAATTAGACTGAATTTTGTTGGTCCTAAAGTGACAATTTTCAACATGGTTGCTATGGTAACGGTTCATTAGTAGCCATGGAAACTACCACATCACAAGGTCCGCAGATAATTTTTAGGAAAAGTCAAGAACATTCACCCAACTTTGTTCCCTGCATTTTGAGTTTTGTAAAGAAATGTAGGAGGGGGGCTATTTTAGCCCCCCCCCGGTCCAGATAGGGTTAACAATATTTTTTCTATGCATGGCATCACAAAAGTTCTATATTTACTATTTTTTATTGTCAAAATGGGATTAAATTTTCCATCTAACCTATAGGGGTAGTTAATATTGCTTGTAGAGTATGCTGAAAGCTGAATTACAACAACTTGCATGCAACAATTCTGGTTGGAAAATCGGCTTGTCGCACCTTCATGAAATCTCCAGGACATAAGGGCAGTTTTACCACATTGTATGTCCACATGGTGTAAGTACCCATTCAGCTTTATATTGCTGTTGTCGATAAACGATTATGTCTGTTTGTTGCTTTGCTGCCTTGTAATGCTAGCTGCTTGTTATTCATACATAAGATGACATTCTTGAGTTCAAAGTTGTAGCTCTTCTCAATGTTACAGAATTTTCAGGGGCTTTTGAATAGGTCAGGGAGTTAATTTTTTTGAAAACCTTCACACACCGGGTCAATGGCTATTTCATACCCCAGTAATAAGAAGCTTTTGGTAACACCTGCAAGTGGTTTACTTACATTGTAATTATAACAGGATCCACAACTCTCCTCATGTGATATATGTTATCTTACAGTGTACTGTTGCTTCAAAGTTTGTGATGTTAACAGAGTCAGTGCAGGATGATGCAGACCTTTGGTTATCCTTAAAGTATCCACCTGTTGCCTTTGTCTGCAATACTCCTTTTACACTAGTAAGCCATGTCAACAACCCTGTACCAGACCAGGCTGAAGAATATTGGGAAGAGTACCATGGTTGCTTTGCAAAACCAGATGCATCAAAACAACCAAGATCAGTATGTACATACTGTTGGGTATGTTGTAGGCACAATGTTGAAGAATAGACAGATTCACCATAGAAATGTGACCTGAATTGCTGTCGTGTTTTAACTCAGCTTAAAAATCAGATGTTTTATAAATGCAAGTCTTTCAGAAATGCGGAATATTTGCGGTGAGACAGCTAAAGAACGCCACAATCAATACAAGGTGATGGGAGCAGAAGCAACAAACCAGGGCAAAAACAATATGTAGGAAACAATAGGAAAATTGGGAAATAAAACAATTATGCAGTTATGAGAGGGCAAGGGGGCAGTGGGTCATGCTACACTCATATTTTTTGGTGCCACTTAGCTATCTTCATGATCCACTTAGTGCATTGTTACTGAAAATAATTTATTAGTTAATTCTGTTCACCCCTGTAAAAAGTTTGAAGCTTTTGCTGATCTTCCATTCTGGTGTGCTTGATGTTTCAGGATGTTAATGTACCAGACATTGTGCCACAAGAGTTTGGGTCATAAGCGCCTACAGCAAGCTTTCAGTTAGAGTCTGATAACATGCATTCCCATCCATCGACTTGCAAGCTCGAAAGTACATTCTGGGTGACAGATTTAATGCCAAAGCCCATCCTCACAAGTCTCCTCTTTGTTATTATCATGATGTAAACCTTGCTTCACAAGGTAACACCATCAAAACAAGTTATTAAGAGTCCTTGAATAACAAGAAGAACCAGAAAATACTTCGATCAGCTTGCATGCAATCTTTGAAAACCATTATTATTAGTGCTCAGATAGTGAATTTTGAACATTCTACAACATCTCAGTAATACTAACGTTTGGCCTTCTTACATGTAATTTTTTGACTTATGTTTCAGTCATTGCTAATGTAATCATATCTTAGCAAATTTTACTTAATGGTAATAATAATGCTACAAGAACGTTACTTTAAGAGAAGTCTTTATAATCCTACAACACAATTTGTGTCAAAAAAATTCTCTGAAAGGCTATTTATTTGAGCAAATTGCCATAAAACCATCGAAACTCCAGCAAGAACATCTCTTAATTTAGATGAAATGAAACACAAAGAAACAAAAAGTGCTGCTATAGCTACATGCTTCAGTATAAGAAGGTAAGTAATGCTCTTGTGGCATTTTGAATGTACTTTCGATTAGGCAAGCCACTCTCACAATCCAGTCAAGGTGGCAACCTTCTTTGGAATTTTTTATTATTTGTTCCTATAAACCAGTAAATGGTTGAATTAAATGACAGTGACATTTCAACTACTGACTGTAACAAGCTAGTAAGAGTTCATGTTTACGCTAAACTCCAGTTTGATACATATGGGAAAGAAATGTGCACAAAAGTAAATAAAAAGAGTAGCACCTTTTGGAGATTTTGCCGATACAGAACACAGAAAGCCACCCATAAACATGCACTGAGAGTTCTCTGGGTTTACGAATCATCATATGATTCACTAATGGAGAAAGTGGGTATTTTCAAACGGTTCATGTCAGAATTTTTTCTTAATCCAGAATATATGAGGGAATTTTTCATGTGGAAAGAAACAACCTACAATCTGCGCACCAAAATGCTCTGTAAACTCCCAAGTGCTAAATCACAAAGGTTTTGCATTAGATTGTTATCGATTTTTACATTTTTATCCATTAAGAAGAACATTATTATTAGAATTTCAATCTAAATAGTTATTGAATAACTATTGTATTATGTTACCAACTGTGAAGAAGTTTTAATTATCATGATCATTATTATTATTATGGTTGTGAAGGGAGTAATTCAGTAATGAGATGATAGGTGAAAATTGTGAAAACTGACACTGTCCTTATACCAAAATTGCGAAAATCTATACCCTTCCAGGCGGCATGTCCCCAGTACCCAAATTATACATAGTGCACCCAGCCTGGGATAGGAAGATCCATCTATTAGCATAATTTACAAACTTAGAACAGAAGGTAGAAAAGTAGGTAAAAACAAAGCCCTCCTTTAGTATGTCCCCCTTTTGAAGTGAAATTTTGAAGTAAGCTCCTCATAACTACTAGGACCCGCTATTTTGACCCTTTGAATGTTCAGTAGTAAATCCACAAAATGAAATGCAAATCAAGAGTTTACGAGTTTCGTATCATAACATATTTCATATAAATACTAATTACTACTATTTAACTTTGAATTTTGTCTGATCTAAGGTGATAATCTTAATCTATACATGTGGTTCCTTTCACAACATCTGTTTCTATTTCTACAAATAAAAATCTGAATAGGTTCAATAATTTATTAAGCCCCAGCTCTAGAAAGACCCTCTCCCAGACTTTCAAAATGAATACTCCCCCAGGTGGCTTTTCCAGAACATATGTAACCCCGGGAAGGTCACTTTACTAAGTTTTGTATGGGGACATGTGGCCCAAGAATCAAAATGCCTACCTATATTTATATCAGATTCCTGAAAATGTACACCCAAAATTATGCTGACGTATGCACTCCTACACTGCTTGATAAGCTTAAATGCACTATAATAAGTCTTTTCAGAATTAAAATTCCCCAATAAAAGTGAAAGTAAGACTGTTTTTAATAAATTTTGTACTCATTAACGATAAACCAATACCCATATTTATACCAATTTTCAGAAAATTACAATCCATGTTTTTACCAAAATCATGAAATACTTTACAATGTTGTATCTTCTTATCACTGCAAACAATCAAGAACTAGAAAGCCAGTTCTATTCCTTTGCAGTCCAATATCACATAAATTGTTTGTGAGGCATGTATCAAATGTTTCCCTACCTACTCTCTAGCTTTGCTGACATAAGTGTCTCTGTATAATATTCATGACACTGAATGTGACTTAAAATTAAGGAACTATTAAGGAACTTTTGGAACTACAATGGACTCAACAGAGGTTCAAAAAGAAAGAACTTTAACAACTAGGCCTTCAGCTAGGTTGGTTATAAAAAAACCGTGTATGCTGTTATACGTTATTTGACAAGAAAACTTGGCTTCATTGTCAGCCTGCCTGTTTCCTTGATTCCTATTTCAGAAGTGATTTTCCGCAGGTTGTTACTCCTAGATCTGTTTAAAATAGCTACTGATATACCAGAAATTTATGATCATAATTCAATTCTGGTGTTTAAGGTTGTTTGGTATAAAAAAATGTGTAGCCCAGGAAATTGTCGTCCGTGTCACATGACATAAAACTTTCCAAGAAAAACAATGTACTCTACGGCAAGTAAAACATACACACTTCTTTTTTTATAAGCAACTGGACTTTTGGTCCAAGACATGTCTTTCCATTAAGCACAAATCTTTCCGAGTGTTGGTCCGGGTGCTGTATTATGCTACACTTAGGTGACTAGTTGCTGTCCCCCCTAGATAATTAGTTTTGCAAACAAATGCCAACCTCCCACACTTATTAGGGCTTGCATTGATATTGATGTTCATATTTTTCACTTAACTTACTCTGATGTTCTTGATGTGAAATTTTTCTTCTATACTCTGTTTGTTGGTTAGAACTAGGAATTACCTTAGCCTATAAGTACTATAGGGCCCATACCACTGCATTTAAGCAGTTTCCTGGCAACGTTTGTAAAAGAAAGTCCGACCCCGGTTGATTCTGACCCCCCGCTTATTAGATCCTGACAGTAGATCCAACCCCCTGCCTATTCTGACCCCCCAAGCAATAAGGCACCTTAAGAGTACTGAAATCTAGTGACTAGAACATGCTTATTGAAAATGAAATTAAATAGCCCACTGTCAGACAAGCTTTTGGCATTCAAATTCTAGCTAGCTCCTTAAAAAGTAGCTGCAGAAAGTGCAACGGTATAGCTGTAAGTGCACATTGTTTTCATTATAAGGAACCTGCTTATAGACATCCTTCTGATGAAAAGAAAACTCACAGAATTACAGCAACATAACGAAGAAACACCCTGAATCAAAATTCTGCTTCTATACCAGAGTATCATAAAACAATCCATTTCAGGACATCTTATGGAGATGTTAAGTACTAAAACAGGGCAAATGATTGAAAGGCTATTTCACAGAGCTACAAGCGTGGACAAAAATTAAAATGCAAGCGTGAATTCTTCCTTAATACTGGTTATGCTATCCCTCCCTTGCCGTAAAATTGTCTCAATACCACTCAATATTGATGGAAGGGAGGAGGCTGAATCAGTTATTGTCTAGAAAAGCCAAAGTTAAGGGACTTCTAATTGTACTCAGATTTTTCCGCATGTCTCATAATTTTTTGTCCAAGATTGTTGGTTTGCTATCAAATAAAAACAGTGAACATTAATATATTGGTTATAGTTTGCAAGTCACTGCTGCGATTCTAATAACAAATAATATACTTCCACAAATTGGAGACAATCTATAAAAATCTCTCACAGACCCTGTCAAAAGTCACTGTTTTTCCACCTCCACTGCCTAAACACTGTAGTCTGTGCTCCAGATCCCTTCGAATAGAAATCTTCACCTCAGATTACTCTGGAATTCTAGTGCGCAACAATGGACGATTCATCGCCTTCCTGCAAAAATTACCCCCAGCTACTGTACATTTCCTTACACTACTCAAAGGCATGAACGAAAGAAAGTGGAAGAATGTTTTATGACTTTTCCTAAAAATTATCTGCGGAACTCGCGATGTGGTAATTTCCAAGGTTATTAATAATGTTACCATAGCAACCATGTTGAAAATTGTCACTATACCCTTTTCAACAAACCGCGGCCTCCATTTCGCGCGGAAGCCTGGGCCGAGATTTGGAGTGAAAGATTTTGCTTCACCACGTTGGTGACGTTGTGTTTGCAGTGAGTTGGAAGTTTGAAGACAAAGTTTGCGTGAGTTATCTTGATAGATTTTACGATTTTCTTGTTTCTTGTGGTCTGTTATCTCGGAACAGTGTTCTTAAAAGCTCTTGGAAGTGCTTGGCTCTAGCAGGCCACAAATTTTGCTTCCTTTTACGAATGCCAAACGTAAGATCGTGCGAGTCCACTTCACTTCAAGGCCTATAGTCTCTGCTATCATCTAGTGGCTCAACTTTTTCTAATACTGAGAAGATGGTAAATGGAAACTGTGCGGTTTATGGCTGTAAAAACAGCAATTACAGGCTGAAGAAATGAAAGAAAGAGTCATGCTTGATTCACGAAGGCTTAACCCATCAAGAGTGCAGCTGCAGCCAACCATTCAGTCTTCACAGATTTCCAAGTGTGTTACTTAACTCGGATCACAGAGAAGAGTGGGTCAAACTGATGAAGAGAGAAACTGGAAAGGGTGCCGCTTGGACACCTGGAAGCAGCGACATGGTCTGTTCAGAGCATTTGGTTGATGGCAAACCAACTCTGGAAAACCCAGATCCATCCCTAAACCTTGGCTATGAGAGAAGAGTTCCCAAAAGAGGAGAGTTTTGTTTTGCCAACCTGTTCCAAAAAAAAACTTGTCAAAGGCCAACAAATACCATTTCTGAAGAAACTATGGTGGTTTCGTTACTGCTTGAATAGTTTTCCTTTTATGATCTGGTCTGTAGGGATTGATGGACGACTTTTCAGTGCTCTTTTTCTTTGACGAGGAGGTACCTTCCTTCCACTTTTCTTCATGTCGACTCCTTTGGAAGCCATCTGTGTGAATGTCTGTGCATTACAACGCTTTAAGCATTTGCAATACTCATTAAGAATACCTGCTGCCACAAAAAATGCTAGGGTATGACTACAATAACAGCTTCTATTGAAACTTTCACAATTTGCATCGTAGGAAATTGCAGAATTTGCTTTAATAGTGACAGAGTGTGGATGACTAGGTGAACTGAAGGATTTCACCAAGTAAGATTGCTCTGCAAAGCCCATTCTTATTTGGTCTTCTCCAAGCAGCATGTGGGTCTTCTGAACTGTTCCCTCTATCTCTTCTAATGTGTCTTGAGGACATGCATCTTGAAGTAAAAACGTCATAAGTTCTGACGATGCTTGGTTTGGTTTGCTTGACAACGCACAATTTTTCTCAACATCTCGACTTTGAAACATTGCATCACTGCATTCTTGAACAGATTTTTCTGCACCAATTTCTATTGTTTCTTTATGAGACGCCTGGTTTTGAATTCCTTCTGTGGTATTTTGGTTCTGATGTCTGGACCTTTTCAGAGCAAACAGGCCAGCCTTGAAATACATCACATCCTTGTATCACTTCTCATCCACAAGAATGTTTAACAAACTTAGCTTTGTCTGTCCTTTTTCATCTGTTGAAAGTTAATTGTATTCAGAAAAAGGCAATTTATTACAGGCAAACTCTTTCTTCACTTGGTACGGACTATCAAGGTTAAGGAATGCCTTTAACACATTTCTCTCTTGGCTTTCCAAGACTTATTTATAGCAGTCGGAGAATGTAGCGAGATCAACCTTTTCTCGTTCTTGCCAAATCTCACCATGCTGTTTATAGACTCACAGCCATTATTGTAAAACTTCCCATCAGGATCGGATAACCCAGCACTTAAGACTACAGCAGTGCTTACGTGGTATTTAAACTCATCAGCTTTGTTCTTTCTAAAATAATTGCTGAGCTTTTTACCTTCATCACCAAAAGCTAAAGACCATCGCCAACAAGTCTCTTCAACATGTTCGTGGTAGTCTTCAAAGGTTACAGCAGCATCTATTAATCCAGATTTCATTGCAGACTCAAATATATCTTCATATATCACTTCTTTTGCTTTTGCAGGCAAACCCTTTATGTGGTCGCGAACATTCTGCTCTGCATGCCTTCTACAAAGAAGAAGCAACCAAATGTTATGCAGGCCATGTTGCCCAAAGCCTTCACTCCATCAGTACCAACAACTTGTAAGTGGTATTCAAGCCCAGGATATGCGTTCACAATTGGGTCAGTACTGTTTCGCCACATTCTCATTTCGAAAGTGGCATAAAAGAACAGGACCAAGAAGAACCGGAGGTTTTTCGTTCTTTTGAAATCAACAACGTGTTGCTGAATGTACCAACAAGAGCAAAACAAGGAGGAGCTTTCATCAAATTGAATGTTATGTCAGTGCAAAAGGGCAATTTGTAAATCATATTTCCGGTGCAGCAGAAGTTAGCCATGTCATGTTTTCAATTATTCTTTCTGAGAACAAGACAACTGAGTAGGATACTTCATCAAAAATAACTTTCCGTATTATTCCTTGCTTGTGCTTTCCTTGTTCACGTTGCCTCTTGACAATTGCATGTAAAGGATCAATATGGGACTTTGAGGACGCCAACTTTCGAGAGAGAGTGGTGGCAGTTGAATGGCTAGCGATATAACTAGGATTTTTGGCATTTACCAAACCACCAAATGATTGCTAAGTGTTGTACAGTGCTTTTTTTGGGCCAGCCCCTTTTTTATCTCACTGGCTATTTCGGTCTTGATACTACGGTAAAATCTATGTTTTTTAGCTAGTTTAATTGACCGTTCTCCATTTGTGAATTGATACTGAAGTATGACGTTATTATTACAACTTTCTTATGTATTTTTCGGATTAGAACAGGGAACGCCAGGGGGATAAACTGCTGTTATATACTTCTGGAGATCTTCATTTCCTTAACATTTCCAGATTTTCTTTACCATTCTTACTTTATTGACATTGTTACCTTTTGAAAATTTACCATCTACTGCTTCTCCAGAAAGAATGTATGTCTTTACGTGTGTCCACTTGAACGCATCGACAGCAATGTCATTTCTGTCATCTAAAGAGCTGATGTCGGTGACGAAAGTCACATTCTGTTGAACATGCCATGGGACGGCACCTCTTATTATATATTGCTTTATTTTGTCTAAGTGGTTGAACATATGAACTAAAGCCTGTGGAGAGGCAGAAATTCAAACTTCTGAATGATAAGAGGAGACATAAATTGTTGGGGAGACGTGATCATTGCTCTTTTGTTTTAGACAAAAGACAAAATGGTTTGTCTTCAACAATATATTGGTTATAGTTTGCAAGTCACTGCTGCGATTCTAATGACAAATAACATACTTCCACAGTCTTAAGGGTAGAATTATACAACTGGATTATCACTGCAAAGCCCTTTCCGCTGAAGACAAAGTCTAGTTGGACGATATGAAGGACATTTGCTACAACTACCATGTAAGTCATGATTATCAACACGAATTATCTGCACATTCTAAAAAATTCTTTGATATAAGGTGATCACTGTCGATTAGTTCACAAGTCCTTTTCATACATGAGTTCTCCTTTTATATTTGTAGGGATAGCTTCTTGCTTGGGTCCTACACCATAAAGAAATATGGGATGTTTTTTCAAAGATTACACAGAGAAAGATAAGCAAGATCCTCATGTGATGTCTTAAGAGAAAGCAGCAGCACTGGTGTGATGGCATGGCACTAGTTATTTCCACAAAGGCGATGGTGTGTTCTTCTCTTCTCTACTTACTTTTGATTAAATGGCTGCTTTATTCTTTTCAAAGGATGAAAAGTACTGATTCAATATTTTGTTGCTATTACTCTTTCGTACCTTTGCTCCTTGCATCAACTATCTAGCATGGTAGAAGATCTTATGGTATGCTTGCAAAGCCAGCCAAAGGAAAGGTTTGAAAGAGGCAGCTTCATGGAAAGGCTTGAAGAAGCAATCTTTAACAAGCTGCGAAATGAAGAGCACAGTGTAAGTATCTGTCGACTTTAACAAGAAAATTTTGCAGTATATATTTCTTGAAGAGTAACAAAGGACATAATACAATAAAGTGACAGGAAAACAACTATAGGTTACCAAATTTTGTTGACAATGATGAATTACAAAACAATAAAAAACATTTTCATTTCATAATTATAAGCAGGAAAACTATGAGACACGTTTTTGTGGAATCTCGACAAATTTCATTGAATCTTCCAAATTTCAAAATCCAACACCAAAATGCATCTCAGTGCTTAGAGGGTCCCAGATGCAATTGTTATTTCCAGGTTTGGACAGTAGATGTTGATATAATAGGTTAATTGTACCTTTCTAATTTTAGAAATATCAATATAGTTTTGTAGAATTCTGCACTACCAATGTTGGTGAAACATAGAAAGTGAAGGAAGTTGATTTTTCAATCATGTTTGTCTCGCAAGTAGCATGTTGCCATAAAAACTGAAAGAAAAGAAGAATAAGACACCTTTCCTTCCTAGCTAGTTAATTCAAAGTTTCAATCTCTTACCCAATTTAAATATATTTGAATGGTTTCATGACACTCCTCTCGTATTACTTTAGAATACAGAACCATCTTGCACTTATACCTTTCATGTTGTGAGCCTACAACCTACTGGTGAATCAGTGCATATGTACCTACATGGCCCATGTGCGATTAGCATTTGTGGCCTACAGAAGCCTGGGGGCCCTAGTTATGGAAACGTGCAACCTTCAACCTACAACATTGGGTCATAGTTATATTAATCTGCCATGCTAGGACCCACAACCTACAACATACACTACAGCTCTGTAGCTATGTTATTTATCAACCTACGACCTGCAACCACTGCTAGAACCTAGAGAATACCTGTGTAGCTATGTTATTTTGCCAACCTACGATCTACAACCTACAGCATGTGTATGTGGCTATGTTATTTGGCCAACCTACGACCTACAGCCTACAACCACATGACCAAAAGCATAGCTATGTAGTGATGTTATTTTGCCAATCTACGACCTACAACCTACAGCCTACAACCACACAACCAAAAGCATAGCTATGTAGCTATGTTATTTTGCCAACCTACGACCTACAACTACATGGACAATGTTTGTTAGGGGTAAAGGCTTTGCTCCCGTCCTTTTAAATGGACAATATGGGTTGAGGGGTAAGGGGTATTCGTTCCATCTTTTAATAAACAAGCAATGTTTGTTGGGGGTAAAGGCTTTGTTTCCATCTTTTAATAAACTTGCAATATTTGTTGAGGGATAACAGACATTCTTTCCATCTTTTAATAAATCGGGAATGGAGGTAAAGGCTTTGCTTGCATTCTTTATTAAACGAGCAATATTTGTTGAAGGGGTAACAGGTGTCTTATCCATCTTCTAATAAACGGGAATGTTTGTTGGAGGTAAAGGCCTTGTTTCTGTCCTTTAAAAAATCGGCAATATTCGTTCAGGGGTAATGGGTATTCTTTGCATCTTTTAATAAACGGGGAATGTCTGTTGGGGGTAAAGGCTTTGTTTCCCTCATTTAGTAAACGGGGAATGTTTGTTGGGAGTAAAGGCTTGCAGTGTTAATGGTTGTCCCCATCATTTAACAAACGGAGAATGTTTGTTGGGAGTAAAGGCTGGCAGTGTTAATGGTTTTCCCTGTTATTAAATAAATGGGGGAATGTTTTTTTGGAGTAAAGGCTTCGAGTGTTCATGGATTTCCCCATCATTTAATAAACAGGGAATGTTTATTGTGAGGGGCAAATCACTTCAAAAGTCTCGTACATTTTTGCAAAAAGTTTGTACAAAGTCCGAAAAGTCCGCAAAGATTTCAGAACTCCATGGAAAGTCCAAAAAGTCTGGGAGGATTTAAAAAAAGTCCTTGAAGTCCTAGAAAACTCTTTGACAATTCTAGAAAATTGGAGACAATCTATAAAAATCTCTCACAGACCCTGTCAAAAGTCACAGTTTTTCCACCTCCACTGCCTAAACACTGTAGTCTGTGCTCCAGATCCCTTCGAATAGAAATCTTCACCTCAGATTACTCTGGAATTCTAATGCGCAACAATGGACGATTCATCGCCTTCCTGCAAAAATTACCCCCAGCTACTGTACATTTCCTTACACTACTCAAAGGCATGAAGGAAAGAAAGTGGATGAATGTTTTATGACTTTTCCTAAAAATTATCTGCGGAACTCGCAATGTGGTAGTTTCCAAGGTTATTAATAATGTTACCATAGCATCCATGTTGAAAATTGTCACTATACCCTTTTCAACAAACTGCGGCCTCCATTTCGCGTGGAAGCCTGGGCCGAGATTTGGAGTGAAAAATTTTGCTTCACCGCGTTGGCGACGTTGTGTTTGCAGTGAGTTGGAAGTTTGAAGACGAAGTTTGGGTGAGTTATCTTGATAGATTTTGTGATTTTCTTGTTTCTTGTGGTCTGTTATCTTCGGAACAGTTTTCTTAAAAGCTCTTGCAAGTACTTAGCTCTAGCAGGCCACAAATTTTGCTTCCTTTTACGAATGCCAAACGTAAGATCGTGCGAGTCCACTTCACTTCAAGGCCTATAGTCTCTGCTATCATCTGGTGGCTCAACTTTTTCTAATACTGAGAAGATGGTAAATGGAAACTGTGCGGTTTATGTCTGTAAAAACAGCAATTACAGGCTGAAGAAGTGGAAGAAAGAGTCATGCTTGATTCACGAAGGCTTAACCCATCAAGAGTGCAGCTGCAGCCAACCATTCAGTCTTCACAGATTTCCAAGTGTGTTACTTAACTCGGATCAAAGAGAAGAGTGGGTCAAACTGATGAAGAGAGAAACTGAAAAGGGTGCTGCTTGGTCACCTGGAAGCAGCGACATGGTCTGTTCAGAGCATTTGGTTGATGGCAAACCAACTCTGGAAAACCCAGATCCATCCCTAAACCTTGGCTATGAGAGAAGAGCTCCCAAAAGAGGAGAGTTTTGTTTTGCCAACCTGTTCCAAAAAAAACTTGTCAAAGGCCAACAAATACCATTTCTGAAGAAACTATATCAGAATCCAACCAACCATGAACTGTAAGATGATGAGCCCATACCCGAAATCTGTAGTCCCTGTCAAAACAAAAATAAGCTGATAGCACAAAAAAACCAGTTATGGAGGACCTTTGATTGTTATGGAGGAAGAGCATCAGATAAATCTATCTGCCAGGACAGTGCATTTTACAGTCAGCTCAGATGCAGAGATGAAGTTATGGCTGATTGTGGCTTTCAGATAATGGAGGACCTTCTTTATCACAACTGTACATTAAGCGTTCCTCCAGGTGCAAGAATGAAATCCCAGATGACGTCTTCAGAATGTCAACACACCAGAGAAGTTGCAAATCTTAGAATACATGTAGAAAGAGCAATAAATATAATGAAAGGCTTCAAAGTTCTAAAAAACATCTGGCCATTAATTTATGACATTGTACGCCCTTGTGCAGCCTTGTGTAACTTGCAAGCTCCATTGACTAAAGAAAAATAGATAAATGTCTTAACTCTCTATACTTTGTACATTTCAGTGGTTCTAGTTTTTAAATAAAAAGCATGCCAACAGATTACGATATTGTTTCTATTTTTGTAGTGCTTTGACCCAAAAGTTACTTTGGCAACTCAGATCTTGTGCCTTGGTAGCAAAGCGTTTTCATGGCTAAGTTAAATGCCAAAAAATTTAGCTTATTTTGGATTTAAATAAGGTTTCCTTCATTAAAAAAGTACCAGCTTGCTTTTAATTAACAATTTAATTAACAAATACAATTAATTTTCAAATACAAAGGTCTGTAAAAATCAAATTTTGTGGCACTCCTGAAAAATTCTTCAATAGAGTAAACTTAAAAACTTTCCAAGTTCTTTACCAAGCTATCAATTTTCATAAAATAGGTAACAAAAAGAGAATAAGTCCTAATTTAATAAAGAAGGAATGTCAATTCTATTGTAAAACTGTCCAATAACGTCCTTGACTGATGACCAGTACACCACATTCAGTTCTAACTTTCCATATGAAACCCATCAGCTGTCCATACAAAAAAAATAGCATTAATGCAGCCTAGTTGCTGCTATTTGCACTTGGCGCTGGGTGAAGTACTTGTGGTTATGGTTGAGTTTAACCCTACTTTCAGCAGGAGATGTATACCTTATTGAATATGGGCATTTTACCTCTAAACAAAATGACCCACAGCAATCACAAGTTACAATACAGTCTGGGCTACCACCTATAGAAGGCGATTCTCTGCACAGATATAGCCCACATTCCAGAGTCTTTACATTTTTGTGCCCCTTTTTGTGCAATTCCGAAAAGTAGTTGAAAGCTTCTTTCTCCATGGAGCGTCCATATTTGAGAGCAGGAATTGATTTGAAAACTTTTTGTGCCGCATTGATATGCACCTTATATTCAAGTAAACTCCAGCATTTGCTTCCATTGGCAAATAAACAAGGATAAACATCAGTCTCTTTTCTTGCTATTACATAGCATCAATCAACATTTTCAGTTGATGTGTCAGAAAAGGATCATTCACATCCATTACATTTTCTAATGTTGCCCTTTATCTTTGTCAAAACATATGGATGTTTTGACTCAGCTATACTTGGCTTGGATGGCAAGCAGTGACAAGGTGAAACTAATGCATGGTATCGATTAGAAAAGCTGACAGTAGGAAGACTTTGGACTGTTCCCTGATCTTACACAAACTGATAGGCACTTGGTAAAAAATATGGGTTAACAGACATACCTGTATTTTGTGGCTGGTTGTAACTTTGATATTGTTGGTTTGGGCTAAATATTGCTTGTTGTAGTAGTGGTACAAAGCTGGCCATGCTCATCGAGCTGATTCTCTCTTGAGCAAGTGTCTGCCTTGATATTGGTTGGTATGAGCCTGCTGCTGTTGCTGCCAACATTTCAGGTGCGGAATTGCTTGCCACTGGCCAAAGAGGTACAGAATTCACGTGTACGTTGTTTGGGTATTCCGTAGGTCAGGTTCAGTAAGCTTGTACTCGGTCTTGAAGGTATAAAAGTGCATGATGATGGTGGTTTCGTTACTGCTTGAATAGTTTTTCTTGTGATCTGGTCTGTAGGGATTGATGGACGACTTTTCAGTGCTCTTTTTCTTTGACGAGGTGCCTTCCTTCCACTTTTCTTCATGTCAACTCCTTTGAAAGCCATCTGTGTGAATGTCTGTGGATTACAACGCTTTAAGCATTTGCAATACTCATTAAGAATACCTGCTGCCACAAAAAATGATAGCGTATGGCTACAATAACAGCTTCTTTTGAAACTTTCACAATTTGCATCGCAGGAAATTGCAGAATTTGCTTTAATAGTGACAGAGTGTGGATGACTAGGTGAACTGAAGGATTTCACCAAGTAAGATTGCTCTGCAAAGCCCATTCTTATTTGGTTTGCTCCAAGCAGCATGTGGGTCTTCTGAACTGTTCCCTCTATCTCTTCTAATGTGTCTTGAGGACATGCATCTTGAAGTAAAAACATCATAAGTTCTGACGATGCTTTGTTTGGTTCGCTTGACAACGCACAATCTTTCTCAACATCTCGACTTTGAAACACTGCATCACTGCATTCTTGAACAGATTTTTCTGCACCAATTTCTATTGTTTCTTTATGAGACGCCTGGTTTTGAATTCCTTCTGTGGTATTTTGGTTCTGATGTCTGGACCTTTTCAGAGCAAACAGGCCAGCCTTGAAATACATCACATCCTTGTATCACTTCTCATCCACAAGAATGTTTAACAAACTTAGCTTTGTCTGTCCTTTTTCATCTGTTGAAAGTTAATTGTATTCAGAAAAAGGCAATTTATTACAGGCAAACTCTTTCTTCACTTGGTACGGACTATCAAGGTTAAGGAATGCCTTTAACACATTTCTCTCTTGGCTTTCCAAGACTTATTTATAGCAGTCGGAGAATGTAGCGAGATCAACCTTTTCTCGTTCTTGCCAAATCTCACCATGCTGTTTATAGACTCACAGCCATTATTGTAAAACTTCCCATCAGGATCGGATAACCCAGCACTTAAGACTACAGCAGTGCTTACGTGGTATTTAAACTCATCAGCTTTGTTCTTTCTAAAATAATTGCTGAGCTTTTTACCTTCATCACCAAAAGCTAAAGACCATCGCCAACAAGTCTCTTCAACATGTTCGTGGTAGTCTTCAAAGGTTACAGCAGCATCTATTAATCCAGATTTCATTGCAGACTCAAATATATCTTCATATATCACTTCTTTTGCTTTTGCAGGCAAACCCTTTATGTGGTCGCGAACATTCTGCTCTGCATGCCTTCTACAAAGAAGAAGCAACCAAATGTTATGCAGGCCATGTTGCCCAAAGCCTTCACTCCATCAGTACCAACAACTTGTAAGTGGTATTCAAGCCCAGGATATGCGTTCACAATTGGGTCAAAGTACTGTTTCGCCACATTCTCATTTCGAAAGTGGCATAAAAGAACAGGACCAAGAAGAACCGGAGGTTTTTTCGTTCTTTTTGAAATCAACAACGTGTTGCTGAATGTACCAACAAGAGCAAAACAAGGAGGAGCTTTCATCAAATTGAATGTTATGTCAGTGCAAAAGGGCAATTTGTAAATCATATTTCCGGTGCAGCAGAAGTTAGCCATGTCATGTTTTCAATTATTCTTTCTGAGAACAAGACAACTGAGTAGGATACTTCATCAAAAATAACTTTCCGTATTATTCCTTGCTTGTGCTTTCCTTGTTCACGTTGCCTCTTGACAATTGCATGTAAAGGATCAATATGGGACTTTGAGGACGCCAACTTTCGAGAGAGAGTGGTGGCAGTTGAATGGCTAGCGATATAACTAGGATTTTTGGCATTTACCAAACCACCAAATGATTGCTAAGTGTTGTACAGTGCTTTTTTTGGGCCAGCCCCTTTTTTATCTCACTGGCTATTTTGGTCTTGATACTAGGGTAAAATCTATGTTTTTTAGCTGGCTTAATCGACCGTTCTCCATTTGTGAATTGATACTGAAGTATGACGTTATTATTACAACTTTCGTATGGATTTTTCGGATTAGAGCAGGGAACGCCAGGGGGATAAACTGCTGTTATATACTTCTGGAGATCTTCATTTCCTTAACATTTCCAGATTCTCTTTACCATTCTTACTTTATTGACATTGTTACCTTTTGAAAATTTACCATCTACTGCTTCTCCAGAAAGAATGTATGTCTTTACGTGTGTCCACTTGAACGCATCGACAGCAATGTAATTTTTGTCATCTAAAGAGCTGATGTCGATGACGAAAGTCACATTCTGTTGAACATGGGACGGCACCTTTTATTATATATTGCTTTATTTTGTCTAAGTGGTTGAACATATGAACTAAAGCCTGTGGAGAGGCATAAATTCGAACTTCTGAATGATAAGAGGAGACATAATGAATAGACTTTACCAACTTTACACAAAACTCACTTTCAACTTCACTTCCACTGCTCTGCCCTCCAATCTGCTGATGTTCTTCCTATCCTTCAAATTTTACTTGACAGTTTGTGCTGCAAAAGGCAAAGAAAGTTTACTATAGAAGTTTGATTTAGTAGATTGCTGCAGTGATGTCAAATTAAGATACATTGGATATCCAATGAAATTAACCCAGAGTAACTATTTTTTACAGAATATAAAAAGAGCAGGAATTCCCTGTACATAATGCTTAGGTATTACCTTTCATGAAGGGGAACATCAAACAAAATCAAGTTGCCTGCAAAGTTATCAGGTTCTTGGGATTCCAGAGTCCTTTCCACCCCCCTTTGTTTATTACTTTGCAGAGAAACATTTGGTTTAGAAGAAGTAGTGTCTCTCTCAAAGAAATATATGCAGTTGATATTTGACCCATCATTTATGTTCTTCTGATGGTGTTCACCCCCTCTGCCTATTTTCACCCCAAGTTTATTCAGAATGCAACATTAGCAAAAGATCATTTACTGGTTTGATAATAATCTTATACTAGGAGGGATATTCTACAGTGTGCTACAGTCACAAAGGGGGTTAGGATTCCTGTTAAAATATGTGTTCATACTACAGAATTGTGTTCATACTACATAAGGCACAATTATGAGAAAATGTGCTTGCTACATCATAGCCTCCATTTGATGTAAGTAGTTACCACTTTCGTTCCAAAGACTCATAGCAGTCTTTGGTTCAGGTTCAGGTTCATTATTTTAAATTCCACAATAATACAATGCTACTCTACAAACTACATTACATTCTTAACATTTTAATACTTTTACAATC
Organism: Chrysaora quinquecirrha; assembly: GCA_014526335.1. NCBI lineage: Eukaryota > Metazoa > Cnidaria > Scyphozoa > Semaeostomeae > Pelagiidae > Chrysaora > Chrysaora quinquecirrha. The sequence goes on along the minus strand of JACTAT010000272.1, from coordinate 173,472 downwards.
AATAGAAACATTATAGAGAAAAATTATAAATGATTAAAAGTGAATATTCAAAGGCCATTGTAGAGTTAGCTTGAATTGGGAATTATTTAAAGGAGGAACTCTCTCAGTAGCAAAGCTAATCGAGGAGAGAGAACCCCCTACCTGTAGAAAAAGAAGCACTTAGAGGGTTCAAGTAAATTTAGACAATGAATACACTCCGATTTTCATAATAAATATTAAAGGGAAAATGATCAAAGGCTAGTTTCAAGAGCCTTAAGATTTGCTGCCAATGTCAAGATAATGCAACTTCAGTTTATACCGAAAACTGGATAAGGTTGAAGATTCCTTGATGATTGAAGGAATGCTATTCCAAGATTCAGCACCAGTAAAGCGAACTGACCTAATACCATATTGAAGGGTGTTTTTCTGTGTCAGAAAGATGTCATTCTTAGATGCTTGACGAGTGTTGTGTTGATGAATGGATTTGATTGATAGGAAATAAGTATGGAAACAGACAGGAGAAATTTTATTAACACATTCATAGACAAAAGAGAGAAGTTTAATTTGAAATAAGTCATGCAATTTCAGGATCTTTAAATCATTAAAGATAGGAGAAGAAGGAGAAAGATAACTTTGAAATGCAATAGCTCTGATTATTCTCTTCTGTAATAACAAGACAGATTGAAGATGTAAATCATAAGCAAAACCCCAAACAACGATTCCATATTGGAGAAAAGAAGCAAATAAAGAGTTGTAAAGACAAATCAACATATTAACAGGAACGTAATGTCTTATCTTGAAAAACATCCCACAGGTTCTTGCTAACTTTTTGCAAGTTCACTTAAATGATATTTCCAGCTAAGGTGTTCATCAAGTAGAATACCAAGAAATTTCACATATTTTGATTGTTTTACATTTTGCCTTCCAATTTTTATACTGATATTTTCTGTTAAGGCATGTTGGTGAGACCTAAAGATTATAAAATTCGTTTTCTCAATATTTAAAGATAGTCTGTTAGCATCAAGCCATTGTTTTACTTTACCCAGTTCTTTATTTACAAGTTTTTCAAGCTCGCTAATTTTATCAGCTTCAACATAAATATTAGTGTCATCAGCGAAAAGGTAAAAAGAAAGATTAGGCGAAGAGTTTGCTAGGTCATTTATGAAAATTAAAAAGAGCAGCGGACCAAGGACAGAACCTTGGGGAACACCACATGTAACATTAAGTGAATTGGATTTAAAACCATTAACAGAGACATACTGTTTCCTATCTGTGAGGTAAGATCTAAACCAGTTCAGGGCAGGTCCACGTATTCCATAATGTTCTAGTTTATCCAACAGAATTTTATGATTCACAGTGTCAAATGCTTTTTGAAGATCAAGAAAAATTCCACATCCATATTTTTTATTATCTAAACTTTCTTTTATTTTCTCTGTCATACTAATAAGCGCATGGTCTATAGAATGCCTGGCCCGGAAACCAAATTGTAAAGGATATAGAAGATTGAATTGATCTAAAAAGTCATATAGACGTTTATACATCACCTTTTCAGTAATTTTGCTGAAAACTGACAAAAGGGATATGGGTCTATAATTTGATGCTGTAACAACACAGCCTTTTTTTTAAATAAAGGAATAACTTTTGCTAGTTTCATTTTTTCAGGAAAAATACCACACTCAAATGAATGATTTATAATCTGAGAGAGCGGAGCAGATATCAATGGACATAGGATTTTCAAAATTTTAATCGGGATACTGTTTGGACCTGCAGATTTGCCAGGTTTTAGCAGATTAATTATGTCAGATATTTCCAGGGCAAAAGATGGAGAAATTAAAAATGAGTTATTGATTTTATCTCCCATGAAGCACAATGGAGATTTTTTAGATCTTGGTATAGTTTTAGTGACATTATGAGAAACATTCACAAAAAACTCATTGAAAACATTTGCAATTACAGCTGGGTCAGAAGTAACGTTACCACTAGAGTCCTTTATTTTGGTTATAGCATTTTCATTTGATTTCTTGATATCAATGATTGACCTAATACCAGACCATAATTGCTTCATGTTGTTACTATTTGACTGAAAATAATTGTAAAAATAAGTAGCTTTGCTCTCTTTCAAAGCAGTTGTAACCTTATTTCTAAACTTTTTATACAAATCCTTAACTGATTGATCATCATTCCGCTTTGATTTCTTAAATAATCTGTCCCTGATTTGCATCATTTTTTGAATTTTCTTGCTCACCCATGGTTTGTTTCTCAACTTTATTTCCTTCTTATTTAATTTCTTTAAGGGAGCATGATGATTAATTAAATTATCAAGATTTGATAGGAATAAGTTAAATTTAGCATTTACATCTAAATTATCATCATTGAGGTAATTAAGATTTAAGTTTGAAAAATCATTTTTCAAACTTTCAACATCCAGTTTAGAATAATCATGTTGATAGTATGACAAATTCTTGTACAGAATACCTCCCTGCCTAACTATTAAAAATTGGGGAAAATGATCAGTTACTTGCATCAATATGTTTCCACTTACAGTTTCTTGTTCACATGTATTTGAAAAAATGTTATCAATAAGACTAGAAGAGTCCCCAGATACTCTTGATGGATGGACAACATACAGAAGAAGTCTCTTTGAAAAAAGCAGATTTACAAAATTAGCAGTAGGAGTGTGAGAGGTATAGTTTAAGAGATCACAATTGAAGTCGCCCAGAATAAATAGTTGTTTGTCACAAACATTCTGCATGGAAAGAATTTCTTGCAAATAGCTAGTAAAGTTTTCAACATTAGAATTAGGATGCCGATACGCACAACAAAACAGATAGTTTTTACCATTCTTGTTCTCGATCTCTACCCATACAGTCTCATAATCAATACTGTCTTTAGAACGATCAATCCTGAGAATAGGATTTAAGCAAGATTTTACGTAAAGCCCAACACCACCATTTTGGCTATGTGATTGAGCAAGGAAATGTTTATATCCAGGTATTTCAACATTCAAGCTTATGGAATTATCAAAAGTATGCCAAAGCTCAGAAACAGCAACAACATCAAAATTTACCTTGAGATTTACTAAAGTAGAAACAAGCTCATCATAATGACATGAGAGACTTCTTATATTCATATGAAATAAAGATAAGTCAGAATCAGAAGAGCAAAGATTAGCCAAATCACCCAGAGAGTGATAATTAGAATTGACATTTGAAGGCAGTTGTTCATCAATATCATAGTCATCTAAGTTAGGTAGGTTTGTAAGATTAGAAGTGACATCAAATGATAATGCAGAGTCAACAAAGGAGGGTAAGTCAAAATCATAAAGGTGGGATAACTCTTCAAATTCAAGTGAACCAAATGGAAACAAAGCTTCAGTGCATTTCATGCAGAACCATGCAACATTGTCAGACTCATCTTGGTAAACTTTATATTCAGAAGGGGATATGTTATTACACTTGATATGCACATAGGAATTGCACTCATTGCAGTATATTGCTGCTTGATTGGAGTTAACATTCTTGTGGCAGATGCCACATGGATACCTAGGTGAAGTCATTGTGAGTACTAAGCCCCAACCCAGAAAAAGAAAAAATGTTTTTACACAAAACACAAAGTATACTTATGGCATTGTCCATGTTCATCATGTGCAGTCTATTTTTTCCTTGAGTACAATTTCATCATCACCTGAGCTAGCATCAAGGGCAGAAGCAGTCAAACCAATATCAATATCAGGAGGTTTCGCAAGTTTATTCTGATGTTTGATGTTCTGAGTTGGAGCAGATTGCTTTTCTTTGATCACAAGATTGCAGCCATTGACAAAATAGGCCAACTTGCCTGCCTTACGTGCATCAATCATCTCTTGTATTCTGCTGGATCGTTTTTCCATTGTACGTCTAGAGAAGTCATTAACAAATTTCACTGAAGCAGGTTTAATTTCCCTGGCCTTCTGAATAACCTTTTCTTTTACTTTCCATGACTGGAACTTGGCAACAATGTGCCTTGGGGCCTCGCCCTCTTTTATAGTCGAGGCATTATTTCCGCCTTTTCTTGGTTTACGATTAGGTTTACCAACCCTGTGTGCTCTTTCAATAGCGATTTCTTCATCTATACCGAGTTCAGATTTAATTAAAGCTTTCACAGTGTTTTCTGTTTCATCCCATGAGTTCTCTGACGAATCTTCAGGAACACCGATTAACTTCAAGTTATTCCCGCGCGATTGGTTTTCTAAGTATTCCTGTTTATCCAACATGACCTCAACAGTATCATACATAACCTACCTAAAAGAATTAAAAAATGTCAAACACCATCACATTGCAACTACATACACAGACCTTGCCAATTACATCCTTGCCATCCATGATGAATTCTTCATTTCTCTTGGAGATAAAGATGAGTACAATGTTTCCTCGCTAGACCTCCAGTGTAAAAGAAAAGGAAAAAAGAAAGCTACCAAGAGATATGAAGAAATTCAAATTAACATATCACATGCTGAAAATCCAGATGATCCACCCTGGGCCAGAATTCATGTCCATACACCAACTGCCACAATCTGCTTTGTTTGCCAAGACACTGATATATTCATTCAAAAATACATTCCTTCAATACATGCCAGAATTAGTCAATTACAAAATCCTCCTTTACATACAATTAACCCTGACCACCTTGAACCAGAATCAATACCAATCTTGGGTATCACAACTCATGATACAGCGCCTAATTCCCCACCAAGTACACCTCAAAACAACTCTTTCCTTTTTAACAATCCACCCTCATGCCAAATCACTGATTTCTTTACAAATACCCCTGCTCTCTCATCACTGAAAACTCCATCATTCCAAGTAAAATAAAAAAAATATGAAAAAGAAGATGAGCATTTACTATTATGGAAGGAAATTTTTTACATTAGAAAACATTTAAAAGAAACGAAGGAACTAAGAAATAAAGAGACACCTACACCTACACCTACACCTTTAAGATCAACAACACTAGAACCAATTTATACAGAATTATCAATACAGTATGACAAGAACAGAGAACTGGAAAAAGAAAATGAAAAATTAAAGAATGAGATTTGGATTTTGAAAGATAACCTTAAAGAAATGAATAAAACAAACACACAGCAATGGAAATCAGTGAAAAGAAATCATGTCCCACCACCAATTCCAATTCCTACTCCAAATTTCCAACACAACAACTATTAGCAACCACTAACTGAGAATTATATCAATCGAAATCCATTGAAGCAAACAACCAACACAAACACTGCACCAAAACTATTCCAAACCAAAACAAACCACTAACCATCAACACCATATCACATCATCATCAACCCAATCATCAAACACTTCCAAAACAGCCCTTAAATTCACAAAAGAAAACAATTTATGTGGTTGGAGATTCCATGACAAAGGGACTTCAACCATATAAAATGTTACCAAGAACATCTTCTTCCAAATCCATAAGCATTTCAGGAGCCACAACAAATGACCTGTCCCATCACATAATTCCAAGCATTCAAAGATCCCCTGATGGCATTAACATTCATGGAGGCACCAATGACCTAAGAGAGCACAATGCTGACAGAATATCTACCAACATCATCAACCTAGCCAACAATGTTTCTTCTCAATAACCAAATACAAAAATCTTCATCTCAAGCATCATCCATTGTCAAGACAACCCTCACTGCAACCAAGAAATTGCCAGAGCCAACCATCTCCTAAAAGACCTGTGCACCAAAAAAGAACTAATTTTCATTGACAACGATAATATAACCTTCTCTGATTTGAACAATAGTGGACTTCATTTAAACAAAACCTGGAACATCTAAATTTGCTAAAAATATTATTGACTCTGTTAAGACAGCTTTTCCATCACTACCAAATGTTTGACTAGAAAACTCTGCAACTACAATACCATCAAACATCAACCATTCTAACACTGATTCAGACAATGATAAAGTAAGTGAGTTTGATAATTCTATTTTCATTAGCAATGCCAATAGTTTACAAAATGCTGATTCAAATGATGGAAACACAGATAATCCAGAAGATCAACTAAAACCCTTAAGTTAAAAACCCAAAGTGCATGTCTATTGGTCACATAAATATTAACTCCTACCTAACAAATTTAGTGCCCTTATGAGTATCATAAACTCCAATCTGGATATCTTATTGATATCAGAAACAAAAATAGATAATACCTTTCCAGATGCTCAATTTGCTTACGAAGGTTATACAATACCATATCGCAGGGACAGAAAAATAGGTGGCGGGGGCTTACTGCTCTATGTGAATTATGATATTCCATCTCGTCAACTTTCTGTCAATATTCTGCCAAATGATATGGAAATGATAACAGTTGAACTTAACCTTCGAAAACAAAAGTGGCTATGTATTGGTATTTATCATCCCCCAAATCAAGATAACAAATATTTTCTAGATGAATTAGGGAAAGCATTGGACTACGTCTTAACATTTAATGATAATTTTCTTATATTAGGAGATTTCAATCTTGAACCCTGAAATCAGTCACTTGAAAATTTCATGAAGGCATATGATCTCTATAATCTTGTGTAAGAACCAACATGCTTTAAAAGTAACATACCTAAATGCATTGATCTAATTCTGACAAATAGAAAATACAGTTTCAATATTACAATAACTGTTGAAACTGGGCTCTCTGATTTCCATAAATTAACAGCGACAGTACTCAAAACCCACATAAACAAAGCTGAGCCAATTAAACACAAGTATCGAGATTATAAAACTTTAATACACAAGCTTTCAGCGAAGATTTAGGCAGAATTGTAACCCTACTTTCCTAAACTACGGCATGTTCTCGAAGATTCTTTCTAACACTCTTCACGATCATGCACCCTTAAAACAGAAAATGATAAGAGCAAATAACGCTCCTTTTGTGAATAGACAGTTAAAAAACTCATAATGGCAAGGTCAAAGGCAAAAACAAATTCTACAAAGATAGAACAACTGAAAACTGGGAGAACTATCAGAAACTAAGAAATCAGTGCGTCTAGCTAAGTTGAAAAACAAAAAAGATTACTATCGAAACTTAAACATCAATTTCAGTAACAGACTGTAAAGAATTCTGGCGCACTATAAAACCCCATTTCAATAATAAAACCTTAATGCACAATAAAATTATCTTAGTTGAAAATGATAGAATTATTTCAAACAGTAATGAAATAGCTGAGATTATGAATGATTATTTCATAAATATCACAGACGCACTTATTTTACCAAAAAATAATTGTCTGAAGAGCTACTCTGAAAACAATACTAATGATATCCAAGAAATAATTGAAAAATATAAAAACCATTCAAGTGTTAAGAAAATTAAAGAAAATCTTGAAGCAACAAACTCTCCTTTTATTTTCAATAAAACCAATAATTTTGCAATAGAAATTGAAATAACTAAGTTGAACAATAAAAAAGCAACAGGACCCGATGATATACCCTCTAAAATTCTAAAAACATCTATTGATCTTATAACTCCATATCTACCATATCTGTTTAATAAAACTGTTGATAACAGTAATTTTCCATTAGAACTTAAATGTGCCGACGTCTCGCCAATCCACAAAAAGGAAAGCACAACTTAAAAAACTAACTATCGTCCAGTTAGTGTTCTTCCATCGACTTCTAAAATTTTTGAATGAGGAATGGCTAATCAAATAAATCAATATATGGAAGATAAACTCTTCCCATTGCTCTGTGGCTTTCAAAAGGGCTATGGGACCCAACATGCTCTGGTAAGGTTAATTGAGATTCTTAAAAGAAATTTAGATCAGAAATTCAAAAATGGTTTGGTTCTAATGGACCTTTCAAAAGCTTTTGACTGCCTTCCTCATGAGCTCCTTATTGCTAAGCTTGATGCGTATGGTTTCGATATGAGTGCTTTTAGATAAATTAAAAGTTACCTGCAGGAGCATAAACAGCGAGTTAAAATAAATTCTAATTATAGTAAATGGACCCTGGTCAAGCAAGGGGTACCACAAGGGTCTTTACTAGGCCCTCTTTTCTTTAACATATTCATCAACGATATATTCCTCTTTCTTGAAAACAGTGAGCTATGCAACTATGGAGATGACAACACAATCTGGATTAGGGATAAAGACACTAATTTAATTACAACTAACTTAAATGATGAAATAAGAGAACTTAATAAATGGTTCAAAAGAAACTCGATGGTTTAAATGGGGATAAATGTAAATTCATGATTATTGAAAGAAAAACGATAGACAAGAGAAAACAGAAATAAAGATTAATAACAATCCTATAAAAGAAGTAACCGAAGCCAAACTTCTAGGTGTTACCTTAGATAAACAACTTTCGTTTGATAAACATATTAAATCAATCTGCAAAAATGCTGGTAAAAAACTCAGTGCTTTAGCAAGATTAGCCCCGTACCTAAATCCAGAAAGAAGGGTACTAGTTATGAAAACTTTTGTAATGTCCCACTTCAACTATTGCCCACTAGTCTGGATGTTTTGTAGTAGAAAAAGCAACAATTTAATTAACTCCATACATGAAAGAGCTTTACAAATAGCCTTTAATAATTATTTCCTGAACTTTGCCGTATTGTTAGATCTAGATTGCTCGTTAACTATTCATCAACTAAATATTCAAAAACTACTAATTGAGATATTCAAAACACTAAATGGTTTAAATCCAGATTTCATGAAAGAGCTGTTTCTCAATCATACTTCAACGTATAATCTCCGATTGTCTCATTTTGAGATAAACAGACCTTCTACAAACAGATATGGTCTGGACACCTTTACCTACAGAGGCAGTTCTTCGTGGAATCTTTTATCTAACGAAACTAGAAACAGCAACACTGTACAAAGCTTTCAGCAATGTCTCACAAAGAATTACAGAGAGAAAAATTTATGCAGCTGCAAGCTTTGCACAGATTTTATGCCCAACATTGGCTATATTAATTTTGTTAATTAGGTACCCTTGTACAATCAGTTTTGTAGTTTTATGATATGATAAATATCATAAAACTACAAATTGTTAGTAATTGTAGACTTAACTTCTTTTGTTTTTGCTTTAAGAGTTGGTTTGTATTAGCTGTTTTTTATGCTCCTATATTAAATTTTGCTACTTTGTTACACCAACTTAAAAAGAAAGTGATTAAAAAAGGGTTTCTAATTTCAATCATTTCTAATTTAAATGGTTTTGAAACATCATTCAGATAGAAAAACTATCTCCCCAATATGGGTATTCAAGTGTCTCTCAAGAAACTTTCAGTACTTAAAATTTTGGATGTTCGATGCTTATGGCCTGGCCCTGGGGCCCTGAAGGACCCCTAAATTTGTTAGTCATATTTCACGTCAAGGTCTTCAAATTTGGGTAAAACAAAGAAAAGAAGACGTTTTTATGGTGAGTCTGAGCAGAAAGGCCATTTTGTATTCTTAGAATTCCACCAAAGTTCTTGTTTATACAAGAATATGTTTACAAAATTTAAGAAACTTGGAGAACAACATAATGCAAAGTAGACGTTTTATGTGATGTATTGATCTTATTCAAATAACTATGGGTTCCTGTTTGTCTACTCGCCAGAGAAATGACTTACTGCAGAAGAACCGCAGGAAATGAAACAAAATTGTTCACTGTCTTAGGTGAATATTTAAATATTACTACTATTTAAATAATAATACTTAAATATTTGTGATTGGATAGTCTGAGACTCAATCTCACAACATGCTTCTTCTTGTCGTCAACATCATTCTCATCTCCCTCATATTCTGGAAATAAAATACCATTATCCATATTGTCTTGCTGTATTGAAGTTTTTTCCAACATGATAGTTAATAATATATATGATTGAGAGCTGACATGATTTAGAGCTAACCAGCCAGATTACTAAGTTCTGCAAATATTAATAGTAATTGCCTTCAAATAACTTGTGGAAGTCTTTCCTCCACTTTGCCATGTTTTGCAGACAAGTCCAGAACCAAAAACAAAAATGTAATAGAATGCTTTTTACGTTATGATAGTTGACGCTGGTGGGGCTGTGGTCTATGGTCCAGTATCCAAAGTATGAATCCATAGGTTCAAGGGCCAGTAGATAGACTATGCTGTAAGATACACTGTAAGAGACAGGATAGAGAGCATCACTATTGTAAAATAAAAATGCTTTTATTGTGTCATAACTAAGATTATTTCAGCATTTACCCTGTTGCAAAGAAACAGGGAGCAATCAAGTGTTGAAGTTTTGAACAATTGTGCTAATGCGCCACAAATTCAAATTTCTCCTTTGGGTCATCACACAATGCGTGTAACATATAAAAGCTACATCCATAAATCGATGTCTGTTAAAAAAGAGTCATATCCAAGACACTGGAACAGTTTTGTCTCGAGAAAGATTTGATAACGGTCATCAAATAACTCTACCTCTGTTTTATTGACAATATTAAAGCTTTTGATCACATCATGCAAACAGATCTCATGCTGTTGTTGTCCTCAATATTTTCAACCATGACCTTGCATTATCCATCCCTGTATTACAATAAAATAGCACTGATTCGAAATGGTAACAACAAAAGCAGTAGGGTTGCCATCAAGCATTATGTTAGGCATGGCTTGTTACAATCACCAGACTCTACAATATTCAAGTGGAAGAGAAGTGGAAGCAAGAAAAGTGTTCAACATCACCGTCATGCAACAAGGAGCAGCCTACCAGTAAAAATCTGGCATTTTCCAGGAAGATTGCTAACAAACATTCATCAGGGAAGAAAATGACGAACTTCCAGACCATATTTAGTCATACACTGGTCATTCATTCATACACTGGTCATTTAGTCATAAACTTTCCCATCATGCTATGACAGAAGGATTCGTCGATGTTTGTCAATAGGGTACTTGAAGAAAAAGTAAATCCATAGGGAACCCCTGCAGTCTGTCTCACGTTACTTTTCCTTGCTTGACAGAGATATAAATCATAAGAGGCATTTTGTTTTGGTGTCTTCATCCTTTCTTTTTCAACCTATCAAACTGTGCCGGAATAATGAGTTTCATGCCGATATTGTAATTTGAACAGTATTTACAGTAAGAGGATTCAAAAACGGCTGGAAACAATTAACCCATGCTCAAAATAGCATCTTGGGGCATTTTTGGGATGGCATCCAATTCTATTGTTTTCGACACATCAAATTGTGTAGATTCACCAACTTTCATGCTTGTATCAAAATCAGTGACCAAAATTTTCCTCTAACAGCCCTGACTAGTTTGAAAACTCAGGAAAAAATAAGTATTATGTCAGTATTGTGATTTGTCTTGCTTTAACCATATGAAGGACAATTTCACGAAATTTTGCAGCTCTGCTTGTTGCTGATTTTTTACTTCGGCAAATTCATATTTTACAGATGCTTTGACATGGTTGACAACGGCCCTGTTGAAGAAAAGTGCATAGTTGCATTTGCCTAATGCCTCCTTGAACGTTCTTCATAATTTTTGAGACATGATGGGCAAGATGACCAGGATCCTCAGCCTCTAGTAGGAAACTGTGTTGTATTCTTTTAAGATACTTCCTGACAACAGGTAATAATAAGTTTTTTGCAAATTCCTTCCTGTCATGTCATATTTGATTTTCTGTTAAGGATATTCTGCACAAAACCTTTTCGGAAAAGTGTGAAAATTTCAAAAATTGGAGCTTTTCCTTAGGGGTTTTTCAGTAAAGCATTTCTTGGTGTGGCTTTTTGTGCCAATTCGGATCCCATTTTATATATAATTCATATATCAAGGGTTAGGTCTGGGTTCTTTTCTTCCTAAATATCATACACAAAATTTTCTGAGCAAATCCATCACTTAAAGAAACAGATGATGAATAACTTTCAAGAATTTCCATTATCCATATCAATAACTTGACTTTACACTTTTATGTTGACAAATCCAGTAGACATAACCGGTTAGGTTTGGAAGAAAAAAATATGTATCGACTAGTCCATTTTAATGTTAAAAAACGTTTTGGACCTATAAAAGGTTCATCATTAGTCAAGTTAAATTAACAATACAATTTACAGTATTTATACTTATTCTAACAATAGAAAGTAATGTGGGAAATCAACAACATGAAAATGTGAAAGAATAACAACATCTAAACGAGGGATACTAAAGGACAAATGTAAGTAGGGTCAGGTGGGACAAGAAGCAGGAAATGGGATGAGAAAGCTGGAAGATTAGAACAGTTTTGTATGGATAGATGACTGTGGAGAATTAAGAGTGGGAAGATCGTGCAGGATAAGGAGACTTTCATGGATAAGGAGATAAAAAGAGTTACCAGCTTTATTAAGAATAGAGGAATCATAACAGGATGCTATATTGACGATATTTTCGCCATCTTGACACATGATATAATAACAACAAAATAACTTATACAATAAAATGAATTCCAAACATGATATAATCAAATTTGAAACATCACACTCCACAGAAAAAATCGCCTTTGTAGACACAATTGCAGTACTTAAGAAAGATTAAATAAGCACTGTAAAAAGCAATGGACATAAAATCCCTACTACACACACAATCCTTTCACCCAAACATTTGTGAAAGAGGAATTAAATACAGTCAGGCTCTTCGATATAGGAGAGTCATTTCCAACAACAAAGAATTTGAACTATAACTAAATAAATCTTGGTTTACGATTAGGTTTACCAACCCTGTGTGCTCTTTCAATAGCGATTTCTTCATCTATACCGAGTTCAGATTTAATTAAAGCTTTCACAGTGTTTTCTGTTTCATCCCATGAGTTCTCTGACGAATCTTCAGGAACACCGATTAACTTCAAGTTATTCCCGCGCGATTGGTTTTCTAAGTATTCCTGTTTATCCAACATGACCTCAACAGTATCATACATAACCTACCTAAAAGAATTAAAAAATGTCAAACACCATCACATTGCAACTACATACACAGACCTTGCCAATTACATCCTTGCCATCCATGATGAATTCTTCATTTCTCTTGGAGATAAAGATGAGTACAATGTTTCCTCGCTAGACCTCCAGTGTAAAAGAAAAGGAAAAAAGAAAGCTACCAAGAGATATGAAGAAATTCAAATTAACATATCACATGCTGAAAATCCAGATGATCCACCCTGGGCCAGAATTCATGTCCATACACCAACTGCCACAATCTGCTTTGTTTGCCAAGACACTGATATATTCATTCAAAATACATTCCTTCAATACATGCCAGAATTAGTCAATTACAAAATCCTCCTTTACATACAATTAACCCTGACCACCTTGAACCAGAATCAATACCAATCTTGGGTATCACAACTCATGATACAGCGCCTAATTCCCCACCAAGTACACCTCAAAACAACTCTTTCCTTTTAACAATCCACCCTCATGCCAAATCACTGATTTCTTTACAAATACCCCTGCTCTCTCATCACTGAAAACTCCATCATTCCAAGTAAAATAAAAAAAATATGAAAAAGAAGATGAGCATTTACTATTATGGAAGGAAATTTTTTACATTAGAAAACATTTAAAAGAAACGAAGGAACTAAGAAATAAAGAGACACCTACACCTACACCTACACCTTTAAGATCAACAACACTAGAACCAATTTATACAGAATTATCAATACAGTATGACAAGAACAGAGAACTGGAAAAGAAAATGAAAAATTAAAGAATGAGATTTGGATTTTGAAAGATAACCTTAAAGAAATGAATAAAACAAACACACAGCAATGGAAATCAGTGAAAAGAAATCATGTCCCACCACCAATTCCAATTCCTACTCCAAATTTCCAACACAACAACTATTAGCAACCACTAACTGAGAATTATATCAATCGAAATCCATTGAAGCAAACAACCAACACAAACACTGCACCAAAAACTATTCCAAACCAAAACAAACCACTAACCATCAACACCATATCACATCATCATCAACCCAATCATCAAACACTTCCAAAACAGCCCTTAAATTCACAAAAGAAAACAATTTATGTGGTTGGAGATTCCATGACAAAGGGACTTCAACCATATAAAATGTTACCAAGAACATCTTCTTCCAAATCCATAAGCATTTCAGGAGCCACAACAAATGACCTGTCCCATCACATAATTCCAAGCATTCAAAGATCCCTGATGGCATTAACATTCATGGAGGCACCAATGACCTAAGAGAGCACAATGCTGACAGAATATCTACCAACATCATCAACCTAGCCAACAATGTTTCTTCTCAATAACCAAATACAAAAATCTTCATCTCAAGCATCATCCATTGTCAAGACAACCCTCACTGCAACCAAGAAATTGCCAGAGCCAACCATCTCCTAAAAGACCTGTGCACCAAAAAAGAACTAATTTTCATTGACAACGATAATATAACCTTCTCTGATTTGAACAATAGTGGACTTCATTTAAACAAAACCTGGAACATCCAAATTTGCTAAAATATTATTGACTCTGTTAAGACAGCTTTTCCATCACTACCAAATGTTTGACTAGAAAACTCTGCAACTACAATACCATCAAACATCAACCATTCTAACACTGATTCAGACAATGATAAAGTAAGTGAGTTTGATAATTCTATTTTCATTAGCAATGCCAATAGTTTACAAAATGCTGATTCAAATGATGGAAACACAGATAATCCAGAAGATCAACTAAAACCCTTAAGTTAAAAACCCAAAGTGCATGTCTATTGGTCACATAAATATTAACTCCCTACCTAACAAATTTAGTGCCCTTATGAGTATCATAAACTCCAATCTGGATATCTTATTGATATCAGAAACAAAAATAGATAATACCTTTCCAGATGCTCAATTTGCTTACGAAGGTTATACAATACCATATCGCAGGGACAGAAAATAGGTGGCGGGGCTTACTGCTCTATGTGAATTATGATATTCCATCTCGTCAACTTTCTGTCAATATTCTGCCAAATGATATGGAAATGATAACAGTTGAACTTAACCTTCGAAAACAAAAGTGGCTATGTATTGGTATTTATCATCCCCCAAATCAAGATAACAAATATTTTCTAGATGAATTAGGGAAAGCATTGGACTACGTCTTAACATTTAATGATAATCTTCTTATATTAGGAGATTTCAATCTTGAACCCTGAAATCAGTCACTTGAAAATTTCATGAAGGCATATGATCTCTATAATCTTGTGTAAGAACCAACATGCTTTAAAAGTAACATACCTAAATGCATTGATCTAATTCTGACAAATAGAAAATACAGTTTCAATATTACAATAACTGTTGAAACTGGGCTCTCTGATTTCCATAAATTAACAGCGACAGTACTCAAAACCCACATAAACAAAGCTGAGCCAATTAAACACAAGTATCGAGATTATAAAAACTTTAATACACAAGCTTTCAGCGAAGATTTAGGCAGAATTGTAACCCTACTTTCCTAAACTACGGCATGTTCTCGAAGATTCTTTCTAACACTCTTCACGATCATGCACCCTTAAAACAGAAAATGATAAGAGCAAATAACGCTCCTTTTGTGAATAGACAGTTAAAAAAACTCATAATGGCAAGGTCAAAGGCAAAAAACAAATTCTACAAAGATAGAACAACTGAAAACTGGGAGAACTATCAGAAACTAAGAAATCAGTGCGTCTAGCTAAGTTGAAAAACAAAAAAAGATTACTATCGAAACTTAAACATCAATTTCGTAACAGACTGTAAAGAATTCTGGGCACTATAAAACCCCATTTCAATAATAAAACCTTAATGCACAATAAAATTATCTTAGTTGAAAATGATAGAATTATTTCAAACAGTAATGAAATAGCTGAGATTATGAATGATTATTTCATAAATATCACAGACGCACTTATTTTACCAAAAAATAATTGTCTGAAGAGCTACTCTGAAAACAATACTAATGATATCCAAGAAATAATTGAAAAATATAAAAACCATTCAAGTGTTAAGAAAATTAAAGAAAATCTTGAAGCAACAAACTCTCCTTTTATTTTCAATAAAACCAATAATTTTGCAATAGAAATTGAAATAACTAAGTTGAACAATAAAAAAGCAACAGGACCCGATGATATACCTTCTAAAATTCTAAAAACATCTATTGATCTTATAACTCCATATCTACCATATCTGTTTAATAAAACTGTTGATAACAGTAATTTTCCATTAGAACTTAAATGTGCCGACGTCTCGCCAATCCACAAAAAGGAAAGCACAACTTAAAAAACTAACTATCGTCCAGTTAGTGTTCTTCCATCGACTTCTAAAATTTTTGAATGAGGAATGGCTAATCAAATAAATCAATATATGGAAGATAAACTCTTCCCATTGCTCTGTGGCTTTCAAAAGGGCTATGGGACCCAACATGCTCTGGTAAGGTTAATTGAGATTCTTAAAAGAAATTTAGATCAGAAATTCAAAAATGGTTTGGTTCTAATGGACCTTTCAAAAGCTTTTGACTGCCTTCCTCATGAGCTCCTTATTGCTAAGCTTGATGCGTATGGTTTCGATATGAGTGCTTTTAGATAAATTAAAAGTTACCTGCAGGAGCATAAACAGCGAGTTAAAATAAATTCTAATTATAGTAAATGGACCCTGGTCAAGCAAGGGGTACCACAAGGGTCTTTACTAGGCCCTCTTTTCTTTAACATATTCATCAACGATATATTCCTCTTTCTTGAAAACAGTGAGCTATGCAACTATGGAGATGACAACACAATCTGGATTAGGGATAAAGACACTAATTTAATTACAACTAACTTAAATGATGAAATAAGAGAACTTAATAAATGGTTCAAAAGAAACTCGATGGTTTAAATGGGGATAAATGTAAATTCATGATTATTGAAAGAAAAACGATAGACAAGAGAAAACAGAAATAAAGATTAATAACAATCCTATAAAAGAAGTAACCGAAGCCAAACTTCTAGGTGTTACCTTAGATAAACAACTTTCGTTTGATAAACATATTAAATCAATCTGCAAAATGCTGGTAAAAACTCAGTGCTTTAGCAAGATTAGCCGATACCTAAATCCAGAAAGAAGGGTACTAGTTATGAAAACTTTTGTAATGTCCCACTTCAACTATTGCCCACTAGTCTGGATGTTTTGTAGTAGAAAAAGCAACAATTTAATTAACTCCATACATGAAAGAGCTTTACAAATAGCCTTTAATAATTATTTCCTGAACTTTGCCGTATTGTTAGATCTAGATTGCTCGTTAACTATTCATCAACTAAATATTCAAAAACTACTAATTGAGATATTCAAAACACTAAATGGTTTAAATCCAGATTTCATGAAAGAGCTGTTTCTCAATCATACTTCAACGTATAATCTCCGATTGTCTCATTTTGAGATAAACAGACCTTCTACAAACAGATATGGTCTGGACACCTTTACCTACAGAGGCAGTTCTTCGTGGAATCTTTTATCTAACGAAACTAGAAACAGCAACACTGTACAAAGCTTTCAGCAATGTCTCACAAAGAATTACAGAGAGAAAAATTTATGCAGCTGCAAGCTTTGCACAGATTTTATGCCCAACATTGGCTATATTAATTTTGTTAATTAGGTACCCTTGTACAATCAGTTTTGTAGTTTTATGATATGATAAATATCATAAAACTACAAATTGTTAGTAATTGTAGACTTAACTTCTTTTGTTTTTGCTTTAAGAGTTGGTTTGTATTAGCTGTTTTTTATGCTCCTATATTAAATTTTGCTACTTTGTTACACCAACTTAAAAAGAAAGTGATTAAAAAAAAGGGTTTCTAATTTCAATCATTTCTAATTTAAATGGTTTTGAAACATCATTCAGATAGAAAAACTATCTCCCCAATATGGGTATTCAAGTGTCTCTCAAGAAACTTTCAGTACTTAAAATTTTGGATGTTCGATGCTTATGGCCCTGGCCCCCGGGGCCCTGAAGGACCCCTAAATTTGTTAGTCATATTTCACGTCAAGGTCTTCAAATTTGGGTAAAACAAAGAAAAGAAGACGTTTTTATGGTGAGTCTGAGCAGAAAGGCCATTTTGTATTCTTAGAATTCCACCAAAGTTCTTGTTTATACAAGAATATGTTTACAAAATTTAAGAAACTTGGAGAACAACATAATGCAAAGTAGACGTTTTTATGTGATGTATTGATCTTATTCAAATAACTATGGGTTCCTGTTTGTCTACTCGCCAGAGAAATGACTTACTGCAGAAGAACCCAGGAAATGAAACAAAATTGTTCACTGTCTTAGGTGAATATTTAAATATTACTACTATTTAAATAATAATACTTAAATATTTGTGATTGGATAGTCTGAGACTCAATCTCACAACATGCTTCTTCTTGTCGTCAACATCATTCTCATCTCCCTCATATTCTGGAAATAAAATACCATTATCCATATTGTCTTGCTGTATTGAAGTTTTTTCCAACATGATAGTTAATAATATATATGATTGAGAGCTGACATGATTTAGAGCTAACCAGCCAGATTACTAAGTTCTGCAAATATTAATAGTAATTGCCTTCAAATAACTTGTGGAAGTCTTTCCTCCACTTTGCCATGTTTTGCAGACAAGTCCAGAACCAAAACAAAATGTAATAGAATGCTTTTTACGTTATGATAGTTGACGCTGGTGGGGCTGTGGTCTATGGTCCAGTATCCAAAGTATGAATCCATAGGTTCAAGGGCCAGTAGATAGACTATGCTGTAAGATACACTGTAAGAGACAGGATAGAGAGCATCACTATTGTAAAATAAAAATGCTTTTATTGTGTCATAACTAAGATTATTTCAGCATTTACCCTGTTGCAAAGAAACAGGGAGCAATCAAGTGTTGAAGTTTTGAACAATTGTGCTAATGCGCCACAAATTCAAATTTCTCCTTTGGGTCATCACACAATGCGTGTAACATATAAAAGCTACATCCATAAATCGATGTCTGTTAAAAAAGAGTCATATCCAAGACACTGGAACAGTTTTGTCTCGAGAAAGATTTGATAACGGTCATCAAATAACTCTACCTCTGTTTTATTGACAATATTAAAGCTTTTGATCACATCATGCAAACAGATCTCATGCTGTTGTTGTCCTCAATATTTTCAACCATGACCTTGCATTATCCATCCCCTGTATTACAATAAAATAGCACTGATTCGAAATGGTAACAACAAAAGCAGTAGGGTTGCCATCAAGCATTATGTTAGGCATGGCTTGTTACAATCACCAGACTCTACAATATTCAAGTGGAAGAGAAGTGGAAGCAAGAAAAGTGTTCAACATCACCGTCATGCAACAAGGAGCAGCCTACCAGTAAAAATCTGGCATTTTCCAGGAAGATTGCTAACAAACATTCATCAGGGAAGAAAATGACGAACTTCCAGACCATATTTAGTCATACACTGGTCATTCATTCATACACTGGTCATTTAGTCATAAACTTTCCCATCATGCTATGACAGAAGGATTCGTCGATGTTTGTCAATAGGGTACTTGAAGAAAAAGTAAATCCATAGGGGAACCCCTGCAGTCTGTCTCACGTTACTTTTCCTTGCTTGACAGAGATATAAATCATAAGAGGCATTTTGTTTTGGTGTCTTCATCCTTTCTTTTTCAACCTATCAAACTGTGCCGGAATAATGAGTTTCATGCCGATATTGTAATTTGAACAGTATTTACAGTAAGAGGATTCAAAAACGGCTGGAAACAATTAACCCATGCTCAAAATAGCATCTTGGGGCATTTTTTGGGATGGCATCCAATTCTATTGTTTTCGACACATCAAATTGTGTAGATTCACCAACTTTCATGCTTGTATCAAAATCAGTGACCAAAATTTTCCTCTAACAGCCCTGACTAGTTTGAAAACTCAGGAAAAAATAAGTATTATGTCAGTATTGTGATTTGTCTTGCTTTAACCATATGAAGGACAATTTCACGAAATTTTGCAGCTCTGCTTGTTGCTGATTTTTACTTGGCAAATTCATATTTTACAGATGCTTTGACATGGTTGACAACGGCCCTGTTGAAGAAAAGTGCATAGTTGCATTTGCCTAATGCCTCCTTGAACGTTCTTCATAATTTTTGAGACATGATGGGCAAGATGACCAGGATCCTCAGCCTCTAGTAGGAAACTGTGTTGTATTCTTTTAAGATACTTCCTGACAACAGGTAATAATAAGTTTTTTGCAAATTCCTTCCTGTCATGTCATATTTGATTTTCTGTTAAGGATATTCTGCACAAAAACCTTTTCGGAAAAGTGTGAAAATTTCAAAAATTGGAGCTTTTCCTTAGGGGTTTTTCAGTAAAGCATTTCTTGGTGTGGCTTTTTGTGCCAATTCGGATCCCATTTTATATATAATTCATATATCAAGGGTTAGGTCTGGGTTCTTTTCTTCCTAAATATCATACACAAAATTTTCTGAGCAAATCCATCACTTAAAGAAACAGATGATGAATAACTTTCAAGAATTTCCATTATCCATATCAATAACTTGACTTTACACTTTTATGTTGACAAATCCAGTAGACATAACCGGTTAGGTTTGGAAGAAAAAAATATGTATCGACTAGTCCATTTTAATGTTAAAAAACGTTTTGGACCTATAAAAGGTTCATCATTAGTCAAGTTAAATTAACAATACAATTTACAGTATTTATACTTATTCTAACAATAGAAAGTAATGTGGGAAATCAACAACATGAAAATGTGAAAGAATAACAACATCTAAACGAGGGGATACTAAAGGACAAATGTAAGTAGGGTCAGGTGGGACAAGAAGCAGGAAATGGGATGAGAAAGCTGGAAGATTAGAACAGTTTTGTATGGATAGATGACTGTGGAGAATTAAGAGTGGGAAGATCGTGCAGGATAAGGAGACTTTCATGGATAAGGAGATAAAAAGAGTTACCAGCTTTATTAAGAATAGAGGAATCATAACAGGATGCTATATTGACGATATTTTCGCCATCTTGACACATGATATAATAACAACAAAATAACTTATACAATAAAATGAATTCCAAACATGATATAATCAAATTTGAAACATCACACTCCACAGAAAAAATTCGCCTTTGTAGACACAATTGCAGTACTTAAGAAAGATTAAATAAGCACTGTAAAAAGCAATGGACATAAAATCCCTACTACACACACAATCCTTTCACCCAAACATTTGTGAAAGAGGAATTAAATACAGTCAGGCTCTTCGATATAGGAGAGTCATTTCCAACAACAAAGAATTTGAACTATAACTAAATAAATCTTGGTTTACGATTAGGTTTACCAACCCTGTGTGCTCTTTCAATAGCGATTTCTTCATCTATACCGAGTTCAGATTTAATTAAAGCTTTCACAGTGTTTTCTGTTTCATCCCATGAGTTCTCTGACGAATCTTCAGGAACACCGATTAACTTCAAGTTATTCCCGCGCGATTGGTTTTCTAAGTATTCCTGTTTATCCAACATGACCTCAACAGTATCATACATAACCTACCTAAAAGAATTAAAAAATGTCAAACACCATCACATTGCAACTACATACACAGACCTTGCCAATTACATCCTTGCCATCCATGATGAATTCTTCATTTCTCTTGGAGATAAAGATGAGTACAATGTTTCCTCGCTAGACCTCCAGTGTAAAAGAAAAGGAAAAAAGAAAGCTACCAAGAGATATGAAGAAATTCAAATTAACATATCACATGCTGAAAATCCAGATGATCCACCCTGGGCCAGAATTCATGTCCATACATCAACTGCCACAATCTGCTTTGTTTGCCAAGACACTGATATATTCATTCAAAAATACATTCCTTCAATACATGCCAGAATTAGTCAATTACAAAATCCTCCTTTACATACAATTAACCCTGACCACCTTGAACCAGAATCAATACCAATCTTGGGTATCACAACTCATGATACAGCGCCTAATTCCCCACCAAGTACACCTCAAAACAACTCTTTCCTTTTTAACAATCCACCCTCATGCCAAATCACTGATTTCTTTACAAATACCCCTGCTCTCTCATCACTGAAAACTCCATCATTCCAAGTAAAATAAAAAATATGAAAAGAAGATGAGCATTTACTATTATGGAAGGAAATTTTTTACATTAGAAAACATTTAAAAGAAACGAAGGAACTAAGAAATAAAGAGACACCTACACCTACACCTACACCTTTAAGATCAACAACACTAGAACCAATTTATACAGAATTATCAATACAGTATGACAAGAACAGAGAACTGGAAAAGAAAATGAAAAATTAAAGAATGAGATTTGGATTTTGAAAGATAACCTTAAAGAAATGAATAAAACAAACACACAGCAATGGAAATCAGTGAAAAGAAATCATGTCCCACCACCAATTCCAATTCCTACTCCAAATTTCCAACACAACAACTATTAGCAACCACTAACTGAGAATTATATCAATCGAAATCCATTGAAGCAAACAACCAACACAAACACTGCACCAAAAACTATTCCAAACCAAAACAAACCACTAACCATCAACACCATATCACATCATCATCAACCCAATCATCAAACACTTCCAAAACAGCCCTTAAATTCACAAAAGAAAACAATTTATGTGGTTGGAGATTCCATGACAAAGGGACTTCAACCATATAAAATGTTACCAAGAACATCTTCTTCCAAATCCATAAGCATTTCAGGAGCCACAACAAATGACCTGTCCCATCACATAATTCCAAGCATTCAAAGATCCCCTGATGGCATTAACATTCATGGAGGCACCAATGACCTAAGAGAGCACAATGCTGACAGAATATCTACCAACATCATCAACCTAGCCAACAATGTTTCTTCTCAATAACCAAATACAAAAATCTTCATCTCAAGCATCATCCATTGTCAAGACAACCCTCACTGCAACCAAGAAATTGCCAGAGCCAACCATCTCCTAAAAGACCTGTGCACCAAAAAAGAACTAATTTTCATTGACAACGATAATATAACCTTCTCTGATTTGAACAATAGTGGACTTCATTTAAACAAAACCTGGAACATCCAAATTTGCTAAAAATATTATTGACTCTGTTAAGACAGCTTTTCCATCACTACCAAATGTTTGACTAGAAAACTCTGCAACTACAATACCATCAAACATCAACCATTCTAACACTGATTCAGACAATGATAAAGTAAGTGAGTTTGATAATTCTATTTTCATTAGCAATGCCAATAGTTTACAAAATGCTGATTCAAATGATGGAAACACAGATAATCCAGAAGATCAACTAAAAACCCTTAAGTTAAAAAACCCAAAGTGCATGTCTATTGGTCACATAAATATTAACTCCCTACCTAACAAATTTAGTGCCCTTATGAGTATCATAAACTCCAATCTGGATATCTTATTGATATCAGAAACAAAAATAGATAATACCTTTCCAGATGCTCAATTTGCTTACGAAGGTTATACAATACCATATCGCAGGGACAGAAAAATAGGTGGCGGGGGCTTACTGCTCTATGTGAATTATGATATTCCATCTCGTCAACTTTCTGTCAATATTCTGCCAAATGATATGGAAATGATAACAGTTGAACTTAACCTTCGAAAACAAAAGTGGCTATGTATTGGTATTTATCATCCCCCAAATCAAGATAACAAATATTTTCTAGATGAATTAGGGAAAGCATTGGACTACGTCTTAACATTTAATGATAATCTTCTTATATTAGGAGATTTCAATCTTGAACCCTGAAATCAGTCACTTGAAAATTTCATGAAGGCATATGATCTCTATAATCTTGTGTAAGAACCAACATGCTTTAAAAGTAACATACCTAAATGCATTGATCTAATTCTGACAAATAGAAAATACAGTTTCAATATTACAATAACTGTTGAAACTGGGCTCTCTGATTTCCATAAATTAACAGCGACAGTACTCAAAACCCACATAAACAAAGCTGAGCCAATTAAACACAAGTATCGAGATTATAAAAACTTTAATACACAAGCTTTCAGCGAAGATTTAGGCAGAATTGTAACCCTACTTTCCTAAACTACGGCATGTTCTCGAAGATTCTTTCTAACACTCTTCACGATCATGCACCCTTAAAACAGAAAATGATAAGAGCAAATAACGCTCCTTTTGTGAATAGACAGTTAAAAAAACTCATAATGGCAAGGTCAAAGGCAAAAAACAAATTCTACAAAGATAGAACAACTGAAAACTGGGAGAACTATCAGAAACTAAGAAATCAGTGCGTCTAGCTAAGTTGAAAAACAAAAAAAGATTACTATCGAAACTTAAACATCAATTTCGTAACAGACTGTAAAGAATTCTGGCGCACTATAAAACCCCATTTCAATAATAAAACCTTAATGCACAATAAAATTATCTTAGTTGAAAATGATAGAATTATTTCAAACAGTAATGAAATAGCTGAGATTATGAATGATTATTTCATAAATATCACAGACGCACTTATTTTACCAAAAAATAATTGTCTGAAGAGCTACTCTGAAAACAATACTAATGATATCCAAGAAATAATTGAAAAATATAAAAACCATTCAAGTGTTAAGAAAATTAAAGAAAATCTTGAAGCAACAAACTCTCCTTTTATTTTCAATAAAACCAATAATTTTGCAATAGAAATTGAAATAACTAAGTTGAACAATAAAAAAGCAACAGGACCCGATGATATACCCTCTAAAATTCTAAAAACATCTATTGATCTTATAACTCCATATCTACCATATCTGTTTAATAAAACTGTTGATAACAGTAATTTTCCATTAGAACTTAAATGTGCCGACGTCTCGCCAATCACTTAATAAATGGTTCAAAAGAAACTCGATGGTTTAAATGGGGATAAATGTAAATTCATGATTATTGAAAGTAAAAACGATAGACAAGAGAAAACAGAAATAAAGATTAATAACAATCCTATAAAAGAAGTAACCGAAGCCAAACTTCTAGGTGTTACCTTAGATAAACAACTTTCGTTTGATAAACATATTTAATCAATCTGCAAAAATGCTAGTAAAAAACTCAGTGCTTTAGCAAGATTAGCCCTGACCTAAATCCAGAAAGAAGGGTACTAGTTATGAAAACTTTTGTAATGTCCCACTTCAACTATTGCCCACTGGAATCCAGAAAGAAGGGTACTAGTTATGAAAACTTTTGTAATGTCCCACTTCAACTATTGCCCACTAGTCTGGATGTTTTGTAGTAGAAAAAGCAACAATTTAATTAACTCCATACATGAAAGAGCTTTACAAATAGCCTTTAATAATTATTTCCTGAACTTTGCCGTATTGTTAGATCTAGATTGCTCGTTAACTATTCATCAACTAAATATTCAAAAACTACTAATTGAGATATTCAAAACACTAAATGGTTTAAATCCAGATTTCATGAAAGAGCTGTTTCTCAATCATACTTCAACGTATAATCTCCGATTGTCTCATTTTGAGATAAACAGACCTTCTACAAACAGATATGGTCTGGACACCTTTACCTACAGAGGCAGTTCTTTGTGGAATCTTTTATCTAACGAAACTAGAAACAGCAACACTGTACAAAGCTTTCAGCAATGTCTCACAAAGAATTACAGAGAGAAAAATTTATGCAGCTGCAAGCTTTGCACAGATTTTATGCCCAACATTGGCTATATTAATTTTGTTAATTAGGTACCCTTGTACAATCAGTTTTGTAGTTTTATGATATGATAAATATCATAAAACTACAAATTGTTAGTAATTGTAGACTTAACTTCTTTTGTTTTTGCTTTAAGAGTTGGTTTGTATTAGCTGTTTTTTATGCTCCTATATTAAATTTTGCTACTTTGTTACACCAACTTAAAAAGAAAGTGATTAAAAAAGGGTTTCTAATTTCAATCATTTCTAATTTAAATGGTTTTGAAACATCATTCAGATAGAAAAACTATCTCCCCAATATGGGTATTCAAGTGTCTCTCAAGAAACTTTCAGTACTTAAAATTTTGGATGTTCGATGCTTATGGCCCTGGCCCCCGGGGCCCTGAAGGACCCCTAAATTTGTTAGTCATATTTCACGTCAAGGTCTTCAAATTTGGGTAAAACAAAGAAAAGAAGACGTTTTTATGGTGAGTCTGAGCAGAAAGGCCATTTTGTATTCTTAGAATTCCACCAAAGTTCTTGTTTATACAAGAATATGTTTACAAAATTTAAGAAACTTGGAGAACAACATAATGCAAAGTAGACGTTTTTATGTGATGTATTGATCTTATTCAAATAACTATGGGTTCCTGTTTGTCTACTCGCCAGAGAAATGACTTACTGCAGAAGAACCGCAGGAAATGAAACAAAATTGTTCACTGTCTTAGGTGAATATTTAAATATTACTACTATTTAAATAATAATACTTAAATATTTGTGATTGGATAGTCTGAGACTCAATCTCACAACATGCTTCTTCTTGTCGTCAACATCATTCTCATCTCCCTCATATTCTGGAAATAAAATACCATTATCCATATTGTCTTGCTGTATTGAAGTTTTTTCCAACATGATAGTTAATAATATATATGATTGAGAGCTGACATGATTTAGAGCTAACCAGCCAGATTACTAAGTTCTGCAAATATTAATAGTAATTGCCTTCAAATAACTTGTGGAAGTCTTTCCTCCACTTTGCCATGTTTTGCAGACAAGTCCAGAACCAAAAACAAAAATGTAATAGAATGCTTTTTACGTTATGATAGTTGACGCTGGTGGGGCTGTGGTCTATGGTCCAGTATCCAAAGTATGAATCCATAGGTTCAAGGGCCAGTAGATAGACTATGCTGTAAGATACACTGTAAGAGACAGGATAGAGAGCATCACTATTGTAAAATAAAAATGCTTTTATTGTGTCATAACTAAGATTATTTCAGCATTTACCCTGTTGCAAAGAAACAGGGAGCAATCAAGTGTTGAAGTTTTGAACAATTGTGCTAATGCGCCACAAATTCAAATTTCTCCTTTGGGTCATCACACAATGCGTGTAACATATAAAAGCTACATCCATAAATCGATGTCTGTTAAAAAAGAGTCATATCCAAGACACTGGAACAGTTTTGTCTCGAGAAAGATTTGATAACGGTCATCAAATAACTCTACCTCTGTTTTATTGACAATATTAAAGCTTTTGATCACATCATGCAAACAGATCTCATGCTGTTGTTGTCCTCAATATTTTCAACCATGACCTTGCATTATCCATCCCCTGTATTACAATAAAATAGCACTGATTCGAAATGGTAACAACAAAAGCAGTAGGGTTGCCATCAAGCATTATGTTAGGCATGGCTTGTTACAATCACCAGACTCTACAATATTCAAGTGGAAGAGAAGTGGAAGCAAGAAAAGTGTTCAACATCACCGTCATGCAACAAGGAGCAGCCTACCAGTAAAAATCTGGCATTTTCCAGGAAGATTGCTAACAAACATTCATCAGGGAAGAAAATGACGAACTTCCAGACCATATTTAGTCATACACTGGTCATTCATTCATACACTGGTCATTTAGTCATAAACTTTCCCATCATGCTATGACAGAAGGATTCGTCGATGTTTGTCAATAGGGTACTTGAAGAAAAGTAAATCCATAGGAACCCCTGCAGTCTGTCTCACGTTACTTTTCCTTGCTTGACAGAGATATAAATCATAAGAGGCATTTTGTTTTGGTGTCTTCATCCTTTCTTTTTCAACCTATCAAACTGTGCCGGAATAATGAGTTTCATGCCGATATTGTAATTTGAACAGTATTTACAGTAAGAGGATTCAAAAACGGCTGGAAACAATTAACCCATGCTCAAAATAGCATCTTGGGGCATTTTTGGGATGGCATCCAATTCTATTGTTTTCGACACATCAAATTGTGTAGATTCACCAACTTTCATGCTTGTATCAAAATCAGTGACCAAAATTTTCCTCTAACAGCCCTGACTAGTTTGAAAACTCAGGAAAAATAAGTATTATGTCAGTATTGTGATTTGTCTTGCTTTAACCATATGAAGGACAATTTCACGAAATTTTGCAGCTCTGCTTGTTGCTGATTTTTTACTTCGGCAAATTCATATTTTACAGATGCTTTGACATGGTTGACAACGGCCCTGTTGAAGAAAAGTGCATAGTTGCATTTGCCTAATGCCTCCTTGAACGTTCTTCATAATTTTTGAGACATGATGGGCAAGATGACCAGGATCCTCAGCCTCTAGTAGGAAACTGTGTTGTATTCTTTTAAGATACTTCCTGACAACAGGTAATAATAAGTTTTTTGCAAATTCCTTCCTGTCATGTCATATTTGATTTTCTGTTAAGGATATTCTGCACAAAAACCTTTTCGGAAAAGTGTGAAAATTTCAAAAATTGGAGCTTTTCCTTAGGGGTTTTTCAGTAAAGCATTTCTTGGTGTGGCTTTTTGTGCCAATTCGGATCCCATTTTATATATAATTCATATATCAAGGGTTAGGTCTGGGTTCTTTTCTTCCTAAATATCATACACAAAATTTTCTGAGCAAATCCATCACTTAAAGAAACAGATGATGAATAACTTTCAAGAATTTCCATTATCCATATCAATAACTTGACTTTACACTTTTATGTTGACAAATCCAGTAGATATAACCGGTTAGGTTTGGAAGAAAAAAATATGTATCGACTAGTCCATTTTAATGTTAAAAAACGTTTTGGACCTATAAAAGGTTCATCATTAGTCAAGTTGAATTAACAATACAATTTACAGTATTTATACTTATTCTAACAATAGAAAGTAATGTGGGAAATCAACAACATGAAAATGTGAAAGAATAACAACATCTAAACGAGGGGATACTAAAGGACAAATGTAAGTAGGGTCAGGTGGGACAAGAAGCAGGAAATGGGATGAGAAAGCTGGAAGATTAGAACAGTTTTGTATGGATAGATGACTGTGGAGAATTAAGAGTGGGAAGATCGTGCAGGATAAGGAGACTTTCATGGATAAGGAGATAAAAAGAGTTACCAGCTTTATTAAGAATAGAGGAATCATAACAGGATGCTATATTGACGATATTTTCGCCATCTTGACACATGATATAATAACAACAAAATAACTTATACAATAAAATGAATTCCAAACATGATATAATCAAATTTGAAACATCACACTCCACAGAAAAAATCGCCTTTGTAGACACAATTGCAGTACTTAAGAAAGATTAAATAAGCACTGTAAAAAGCAATGGACATAAAATCCCTACTACACACACAATCCTTTCACCCAAACATTTGTGAAAGAGGAATTAAATACAGTCAGGCTCTTCGATATAGGAGAGTCATTTCCAACAACAAAGAATTTGAACTATAACTAAATAAATTTTAAAAAATTTAGTGAAAAGGGGATATAACCTAAACCTAATAAATTCAGTATTCGAATAAGTGCTACCATTATTCCTAAATGATCTACTGATAGGTCCAAGTCTACATAGACACTAGCACTACCTTGAAAACGACCAAGAGCTACAAGAATCGCTGCACAGAAACCAGCCTTGACATTTAAAAGAAACAAGAACCTTGGAGATATCCTGGTACACACTAAACTGGAACAAACTTTACATAACTAATCAGAACTACCAAACATATAATATTGTTAATATGATGGATTAAAAGTGATATGACAATCTGCAACTTATTTGTGTTCCACTTAATTGGGCATAATAAAAGACCACAAGACACCACGCCTACACACCCCCTACACCTTATGTTGCAAATACAAAATAAAACACCATATATCAGAAGAAGAACCAAATATAAATGAAGTACACACGTATCTCAATATCTCTCTCACTATCTCCTAGTACAATAGTGCCCCATTCAACAGGCGCTGAGGGGCATGTACTTGCAAAGTGCATTGTCCTTAACCCCTCAAAATGTATACAGCTGATGAATCTCAGAAAGATAGGCAGTCTCAAACAAATCTAGCTACAGTTTCAACTCTGTCCTTCAAGAAGAGAATGAAATGGTCAATTCTTGTATACTTTGTGGGTTGTAGATAGGACTTAAATTTAAATCTTGATGCCTTCCTTGCTGTTCCTTGAAAAAATTATGCCACTTCAAATACTTCCCAATATGAGAAAGAAAATAAACCATACAGTAATAGTTTTCTTGTTTTTTTTTTTGCATTGCAAATAAGAATTGAAATTAAGAATTAAGCATTTAAATAGAATACCTGTGGGAAAAAATCGCCAAAAATGATACCACAGCAATATCAGTGAAGATCGTGGTATTTTCGTTCTTGCAGGGTCATACCAAAAAATAACAGTATGCTGCAAAGGCCACACAGTGGCCTAAACTACAGAGCCGCAGAAAAATTTTTCTGACCACGCCCTTTTCAATAATGAACTACACTCATTTTGGCAGGGACCACCCTCTTTTGTTAAAAGCAAACCCTATTCATAAGTCATGTCTTTTCCCTTTCCACCTGCGCACAGTTCCAACCTTTAAGGCAGTCAAGATGGTAGGCACACTGGCCAAGGCCTATTTTTATTCCTCTCGTATATTCTAGCCTATAGTTTTAAAACTAGTACTATAGCATTTGTTAAGTTATCAAGATCTCGTAAACTTTCCTTTTCTTCCTTGATTTCACACAAAAATCATTATCTATTGTACAAACAAACAAACAGAAATGTCAAATGATACGAAATTCAAAATCACTCACTGACATCTACACATCTCTTTTCTTGTTGGCTTTGGTGGGCCTAACTATACTAAATGACTTAGGTATGAATCAAATTTACCATTATCCATATTTGGACCAAGGCCCCATGTACACGAGACCAAAAATTCCTGACAAAACACTAGGGAGTACTGCCATAAATTCCACATGCCATCACTTCCTTCTAAAATTTTCTAACATCTAAAATACTAGACCTGTCAATCAATTGTAACCCTGATAACTGATTTGATTATAACGAGAGCAAAGAGATTGCTCGGAGATCGCAAACCTTAATCCTCAATGACACGTATCACAGCAAAAACAGAAATTGAATTAGCATTGGGATGCTCGTGAGCATCCCAATACTAATTGAGCGGCCCTTTTCATCCTTACTAGAATTTATGGCTGGCAGAAATGTCAAAAAAGACCATGTACACTGGAAAAGGAGGGTGTTAAGTCATTCATCCCTACAAATATTTAGAAAAGTAGCTCGTGCTTTTATCACTGCAAATAATCAAGAATTAGAAAGCCGGTTCCACTCATTTGCAGTCGAAAATCACATGAATTGTAAGTTACGCATGTATCAAATGTTTCTTTGATTAGTCTCGATGTTTGCTCACATGCAAATGTCTCTCTTTTATTGTTAAGACCACTTTATGTGCAGCTAAAATTAAGGAACTATTAAGGAACTTTTGGAACTACAATTGCCTCAAAAGAGGCCCAAAAGTAAGGAACTTTTAGAACTAGGCCTTGAGGTAGGTTAGAAAAGTAGCTCGATGCATTACCAAAAACCTTAAATATTTTCATCAATGTTTTGCTTCAAATTGCTGTTCTTAGCCTTCCTGAGTGTCAGCATCTCAAAACCCCAAATATTTGACGAGTGTCACTGTCACTTTTTTCCAGGTCAAAGGGCGCGATTTTTTCACATGACAAAGGCAAGTGTCTATTGAAAGAAAAGGGTCATGTGCAAGACACTGGAACAATAATTAATGGCCATCAAAGAACTGTAAGTGTGTTTTATTGACAATATTAAAGCTTTTGATCACATCATGCACAGAGATCTCATGCTGTTTGTTGTCCTCAATTTTTTCAACAAAGACCTTCGCATTTTTCAGTCCCTTTATTACAATTAAATGGCACTGATTCAAAATTGTAAGAACATAAGCGATAGGGCTGCCATCAAGTGAGTGTTAGGCATGGCTTGTTACAATCACCAGGCTGCTACAATATATACAAAAAATTTTGAAACAAACACTTTTGACTATTTTTCATGTGTGGCTCTCATGCAGCTTACTAGAATTCATATTTGAGAAGCATCATTATGCTTTGAGAAGCATCATTATGCTTTCACATAGAGAAATCTACAACTGATGTACATGATTTAGCAAGCTACATTTTGTGCGGTTTTTCTAGAATCCATACTCGAGAAGCATCAGGCTCCTGCATAGAGAAAATCACCCAAAGATGTACACAATTTTGCATTCCACCATGGGCAATAATGCACCGTGTGTGTAGCTTAGACATAAAAAATCATTAGGCCTACCTCAATAATGCAGTCTTTCTTCTTTCATTTCTCTGCTGCAAGTCTTCGGCCTAGCCGCCATTACTGGAAATCAAATTCAAACTGACGCACCTGCGAACGGTTAGCTCCTCCACAGCGTACTTTGTCGTTTTAAAGTTCAACAACCATAAAATATGACTGGATACGCAACGAGAGCATTTTCTCTAAGCGAGGTCTTGTCCACAGCTCGACCAGTTTCATTTACCATATTTAGAATCTGCCATGCCAAACGTCACAACTTTAAAGCAAGAATCCTGCGAGTGAATGCGAAGGCGCAATTTTTCTAGGGGGTCTCGACTTTCCGCGGCATTTTCATAAAGGAAAAGAAACTGTATAATGTTACTGGTGTTAGATAGTGTAATGATACAAACAGACGATGGATTTAAAATAAAGAAGTGATCGTGAAGTGATCGAGTAATTCTACAGTTAATTCTGGGGTGTGCATTGGGCCAAGAGTAAATAATTTCATATCTTGTCTCGTGCTCAGAACAAGACTTGAGTGTGTAGCTTTATAACAAGGGGTGTTCGATATCCAAGGCCCCGGCCCTCGGGGCCCTCATTTTGGAGCCCCCGGGGCCCTAGGGGCCCCCTATATTTTTTAGTGATATTTCACGTCAAGGTCTCCAAATTTGGTTAAAACAAAAAAAGTAGACGTTTTTATGGTGAAACCGAGCAGAAAGGCCATTTTCTATTCCTAGAATTTGCATCAAAGTTAATTTTTTATGAGAAAATGTTTATAAGAAACCTTGATCTACAATGTCTGCAATCCTCACAAAAAATGCTCGGACACTTCGAATTTTTTCAAATTCTCGCTCTAAGACGCATACCCCCCCCCCCAACTCAATGTTGGTGAAATTGATGTTGCCAGTGGTCCCAACATTGAGTCGGGGGGTTCTATTTACCTAAATATGTTATAATGAGACCGGATTTTCAAGGTAAAACATACTTATTACATACAGTGGTGTCCCCAATATTGCTAGCGATGATTGTAGCCACTCATAAACTTTAAGAAACTTTTAGAACAACAACATCTCTGTATCAAAATAATTAAGAATCGGTGATATTCAAAGAGGGGAATTTGACTGTTTAAAAAGCTTAGCTACAAGATTCCTGTTGAAAAAAGGATTTCTAATGAATTTCCATGAAATCAATACAATTTACGGTAGGGTGTGTGTGGTTAGGAGTGAATTGCCCCTGGATGTCTGGACACTCAAAATCCATTTCTTACTTGAGTACATATATAATGATGATGTAATGATAAAATGTTGTCAAGTCCGCAAAAGTTTGTCAAAACAATTCATATAAGAAGTTTTTATGGTAAGTCTCGCAGAAAGGGCATTTTTAGATTGATATTTATATTTTTATAAGTAGCATCGAAGTATCAAGCCTTACCATGCATCCCCGCTCCCATCCCCGCATCGCATATCCATTCTTTTATCCAGGGTTGTTTATTAGCAATAATTTGCTCCTGTTATAGCCATAGTTTTAACGAAAAGATCAGCCTGGAGTTTTTCAGCATTTCGTTTTTACTTGCGAGAACTTACCATAAAATAGGATTTACTGAATGTACATGTTTTGCTCTCTGTGGTGCATGCGGTCACCGCTCATCATGCCAGAGTTTTGTAATCTCAACACTGAAAAAGCTCAAGTTTCGAAGCACAGATTTGATTTACCATGATAATATTATGCTTTTCAACAATTTTTCCCACTGGTGATCTCTTTATAGCTACAAGACAATAATGCCCTTCGATCGCCTCGCCCAACTTTTTAAGAGCAACACAAGAATATGTTGGAAATGAGTTGTTTCGTCTTTATACTCGAGTAAGAAACGGAGTTTGAATATCGAGGGGCAATTCACACTCCTAAGCACACATACCCTGCCTGCCGTAAATTGTATTTATTTCATGGAAATCCCTAAGAAATCAATTTGCTTCAACAGGAATCTTATACCTTATGACTATGCTTGTACGCTTTTTTAAAGAGTAAAATGCCTCGCGTTATCACCAGTTTCTTGATTATTTTTTATGTAGTTCTGTAAGTCTCTTAAATTTTAAGAGTGGGTAGATTTAGGTTTCTTATAAACATTTTCTCATAAAAAAGTGTGCTTAATTGCCTTTCTGCTCGGTTTCACAATAAAAACGTCTACTTTTCTATGTTTTAACGAAATTTGGAGACCTTGACGTGAAATATCACTAAAAAATATAGGGGGCCCCAGGGGCTCCAAAATGAGGGCCCCGGGGGCCGGGGCCGTGGTTATCGAACACCCTATAACAAAAATTAAAAGCAAGTGGTCTGCTATGCACTTGCACAATCAAATCATCGTAACCCTAGGCCTACGTTTTGTTGTTTTGTTGTAACCAGTAGACCATGTATCTTATGATATTGTGTCGAAATGAGAAACAAAAACGTTTAAAATTAATAAAATAAAGAAAAAATTTCCCTTTCATCGAAAGAAGTTTAGCTGTTGACAAATTTCAACCATTTCAACAACGGAAGTTAAACCCTGACTTCTAATCTTTATTTGCCATAAAGTATGTTATTTGCAAAATCATTCAGAAATATGAAACATGAAGCTTGATCATACCCAAACAATTTTCAATTTATGTAATTTGAACCAAATCGGAAGGAGAGCAGAAGGTTGGATATGGACCCCCGTGAAAAATAGAGACCTACCGAAGCCTTTTGTTTTCCATTCTTTTGTTCAAGTGATGACCTGTCAGTGAAACTGGTCGAGCTGTGGACGACA
Organism: Chrysaora quinquecirrha; assembly: GCA_014526335.1. Lineage (NCBI taxonomy): Eukaryota > Metazoa > Cnidaria > Scyphozoa > Semaeostomeae > Pelagiidae > Chrysaora > Chrysaora quinquecirrha. The sequence goes on along the minus strand of JACTAT010000272.1, from coordinate 138,466 downwards.
CCTCACTTAGAGAAAATGCTCTCGTTGCGTACTCCATCATATTTTATGGTTGTTGAACTTTGAAACGAGAAAGTACGCTGTGCAGGAGCTAACCGTTCGCAGGCGAGTCAGTTTGAATTTGATTTCCAGTAATGGCTGCTAGGCCTAAGACTTGCAGCAGAGAAATGAAAGAAGAGAGACTGCATTATTGAGGCAGGCCTAATGATTTTTTATTTCTAAGCTACACACACGGTGCATTATTGCCCATGATTCCACAGAGACAAATTCCTATCCTTACCATGTCTGTGTTGTAAAAAGAGTGGTTTTACGCTCTTCAGGATTAGATTAATTCAAATAAAAGAAACTGAGGAATCACCCATGTATAACGGTTGTAAAAACATTCATAATTCAAAATAATTAATCTACAAGACATACTTTTGCTGTATTTTAGATATTTTCAATAAGTTTTTTTACAAAAAATTGACTACCCCCTATGCAGCATGGGCTGCAGCTGGATCTGTCCCTGTTCTTATGAATAACAATTTTTAAAATTACCAAAATTCAGCATTGCAATGCTCATTTTAAGTAAAAAGTATACAGTTTAGATTAACAGTATTCAAGCTGAGCTTCTTTGACTCACCAGTACTTGGGAGGGGCCTAAAAAGCACCAACTCTGTATCTCCAAAACAATAAACACTAGCTAAATGAAACTTGGCATATGGATAAAGGGTTTTAGAAGTAGCCTAAAAAAGTAATTTCAAGTTCTAAAAATAGAAACTGATGTCATAACAATGTAATATGTCAAAAAGTGGATTAATCTTACTTTCTTCCAATTCAAGGCATATCCCTTACTTTGACAGCAATTACACGGGGAAAGGCAAAAAATAATTTCGAGTTCATGATTAAATCGGCATACTGGCCTTTTTTGTAATATGAATTTCGATGCCCAGAATTTATTTCTTCTGCAATTGAATTAATAGTAATAAAAGCTTTTTTTTATCTGAAAATCCTCAGACTATGAACGTCACAATCAGACAGAAATGATAAACTATGGCCGAATTTGTATTGTTCTTTCAGTGGAAAGAACAATGAAAATTAATTGAAGAGTCCAAGTGAGAAAAAAAATCTTTCCACACTCCTCCGCAGTGTCTTCCCTTTCCGTGCTTTGTCAGTCTTGTTTGGTTTGGCAATCAGCGGCGCAAGAAGAAATTGGATTTATCTCCGTGCTTGATAATCCGAAAGGCTAAGTAACTGAGCCTGAAAAGAACCCTAAGGAGTCAGCTTGTACCAGAAAAATTAATTGAAATACCGATGTCACACACAGTCATCCCTCACTTACCCTCCATCACTCTCTTGTTCTTGATTGAATTAAAATTATAGGCCTGGTGGCACAAGACTGGTTCGCTTGCATCGTAAAAATACTGGAAAGTTATTAGGCTTGGTTCAGAAGCCCCAAACGAACAGGCCTGAGGGCCTAAATTAAATACCTAATATTATTAGTAATAAAGGCCTATATGACGCCAGAGCAGAATGCACAAAAAAGAACTAAAATGTTTAATTTAAACCTGTTTTACCTCTCTTCTTTTCCAGTTGACAAATTTTTCGTTTATCACTTTTTTGATGAGCTCAAAATGAATCTTATTGAACAAATTTTCTGCCAACGACACTTTGTCTTGAGAAAAATTAGCTCTATCTTTCGAAGTTTTAGTACGATGGAATCTCCTCCAGTGTTGCTCTACTCCATGAGCAGAATAAAATTTATGAGATGTAGAAATGCAGTCTCCATGCGGACAAGGAACAAGATTTTCTTGAGTTACTTTCAAAACATCGAACAACGTGTTCTGATGGGCCAATTTGGAAAGATTCCGGCAGTGTCTTCCTTAGGGTGTACTTTTCAGGCTCGGTTACTTAACCGCAAGCACCGAGAGTGCTGCTGATTGGCCAAACCAAACAAGACTGACAAAGCATGGAAAGGGAAAGGGAAGACACTGCAGAGGAGTGTGGTGTTGATGAGGTTAATTTTTGTATGGTTCTGACTACAGGAAAGTTTCACTGTAATTCGGAAAGTGTTGCTATGTTGCCTGTAGCAGCTGATGATGTCATCATTGAAAATTCAAAATGCACCAAAAAATAAAGAAATTATATATCAATCAAACCATCTGTTTGCCCTCTTTGTCAATATGTATGAATTATTTCATTTAATTGAATGCGTGAGATCATATTCTCGAAAAACTACTGGTATCGCAAGTTTATGATGTCATCGATAAATGCCACTTCCGGTCAAAAAAGTTCCAAGGCGATATTCAAATTCAGCATTTTTGAAAAGCAAGGATCCGTTTTCAAAAGTTTGACTGCAAGAGTTTTCCCATTATGCTGATAAGAGACCTGTCCATGTTGCACCCATCATTGTGCCAGCATTGTAAAAAATAATTAACTTGTAAAAAAGAATGGGACAGGTTCCTAACGAATTCAAGATTGCCGAAGTCTTACCCCTCCACAAAGGTGGCAATAAGCATGGCATTGTACTAAAATGGATTACCGATTATCTTTTCCATCAAAAACAAGTAGTCAAGATTAGTCAAGAGCTTTCAACACCTTCATGCTTGGAATTTAGAGGGCCTCAAGGCTCGATACTTTTTTAATTTACTTCAAGGATTTTGACCTTGAAAATTGTGACCTTATTTGTTAAGTTCTTCGATTTGCAGACAAAACGGTGATCTATGCCTCTTCAAAGAACACCACAGTCATTAAAACATTCTGAACAAAGACATTACTGTAATACAACACTACCTAGAAAATAATGAACTTCTGAAGAAAGGGAAAACTGAATGGATACTCTTCAGGACAGCAAAAAGGATATTGACTAAGTTGATCATCAAGAACTCAATGTTTAGTGCAACAATGTGCTGGTAAATTCAACCACTACCTACACTTTTTGGGTAAATTACTTGATAATGGCGTGGTTCTAAATTTGAACATTGAAAAGAAATGGTCTGGTATGCAAGCTTTTGCAATTTCTGACTCCTGAAGTGGCAAAACTCAAGTGTTATCGTATCAGCACTTTGTAGTAATTGCATTGTTATCTTGAATTTAAACCAAACACAGGAGCAAAAGCTTAAATCCATCAAGCAGAGGGCTGATGTTCTTCTCATGGTGAAAACTTTTGCAATACAAAACACCATTAGAATTCAAGTTCTTCAAATCGTACATAAAGTTTAAATTGTGAACTATGTTTAAACTTCCAATATTATTTTTAATTGAACCAGCATAAAATGAACACACTAAACAAACGCATTTTACTTTGACTCCCCAGGGTTGAGCTTGAGTTTGCGAAAAATTCTTTTTATTTTATGGCAGAAGAGATATAATGAGTTGCCTAGAGAAGTTAGGGCTTGTTACAATTTTAAACAACCAGAAAAACAGCTTTTCAAATAATTTTCCATCTCATCATCACTCTGTCTAGATTTTTACTTTATAGTCCAGGAGGAGAGAGGGGGGTATCGTCACCCGACGAGGGAATTTACGGGAATAGGTGATTTCGGTCAATTTGGGGGTGCTTATTCCGAATTTCGATGTTATACGGAGAAATAAGGGGGCCAACTGCCTCGTTTTGACGGAAAACCTCGATTTCATGAATGATTTAGCTCTACTTAAAAGAATGCCTTTAATGCCTGAAATAAGGGTAAAAACATGAATGAAGGCAATTCGGGGGTGCTGATTTCAGATATTTCATGTTTTGGGGGGAAATTGGGGGTAAACTGTCTCGTTTTGGTGCATTCAAATGTTTGAAATACAGTTATATGTAGTCCATATGGTCAATTTAAAAGATCTGGAATCATATATTGATGCTGTACATGGATATTTGGGGTAAGAAGAGGCTTAGCGGTGACCTGCTCATTTTGAAAAATTTCCGTTTTTGTGCCAATTTTCTCTACAGAAGAATTTGTTACTGTACTCGCAAAAATGGTTGGAAATTAGAAAACTACCTCGAATATTGATGCTAATTGAGACATTCATGGGAAGTCTTTGCTATATGGTGATTTACTATCTTTAAAATATGAAAAGCTACTCCGTGAAAGCATCTTATATCAGCGTTGACTGCCTTTCTTCAAAGAATTTTTCAAATGTAAGGACCAAAATCTAAACAAAACAAGTCTTTAATACCATCTAGTTTCAAAAAAGTTGATTAACTCACTCAAAATTCAGAGTCATCTTTAATCCCAATGTCCATGTCGTCTTGCAAATCGTCTTCATCATCGAAATCCCCCGAGCCGTTATCATCAAGGTCCAAAAGAAGCTCGCTGACATCCTCCGGAAAGCTAACATCGCTCCAAATCACTTTTCCATCCGAGTTGCAGCCGTGTTCTTCTGGGTTGTCCAAATTCATATTCAGCTGATGTGCATTTCTGAATAGATAGGCAACGTAGTTTGCTCTTCTTGTATGTAAAGTTAGGTTCCTTTCGCAAGGTGGCATTAGGCTTAGCTCGATTATCTTCTTCTCTTTGTCAAATTTTCGCCAAAATAGTTTACGATGTGCTTCATTGACTGACTCAATACGTGGAAAACCATATAGGAAGCAGATGAATATTTCCAGGCCCTTCTATAACTCTTCACCTGCAACTTGTTGGCATTTCAGATAATTCTGAAGAGGTGACATCCAAGATCTTTCGGGTTTTACCTGTGCCATTGTCAACTAGCACTTTAATATCAGGAAAGACAGTCCAATAAACAAAGCCAATATATCAATGTCACCAAAAGGTGACCTTACCATTATGGTGCTCCCAGACTCAGCAGAACAGGCAGCAGCAAGTGCAACGAGCTTTGTATCAGCTTATTCGTGGTCACAAGATAGATCTTCCACAACAATCATTTCGTTCCTTGAGATCTTTGTACATTCATTTTTACCAGAAAAATAAACAGTTTTATCACAGAGATCTTCCCTCTCTTCTACAATCGATCGCTTTATTAGTTGGAACAGCATTTCTTTATTTTCACCGTTTTGCAAGAACTTTACAAACTCACTTGGCACTTTCATACCTGGGCTGGTGATCATGTAGCGAGAACTTTTACCCCTAGCCTCTCGCTCGCCACTTTTGATGCTGTTATCTATGTATATGTCGCAAACAATATAGATTATAGTAAATTGCTTGGAAACACTTGCCATGACTTTAGAGGCTAGGTCTCTAATCGCTTTAACAGTCCCAACAATGCTTCTGGTTGCGGCAGCAAGGTCAAGCAGATAGATATACATCAATTTTTGCGATGGAAGATCTTCAAACCTCACAACAGTAAGGTCTGACATCGCAGCTGTAAACAGTTTGCTTTTTACTGTTTTTGGAATCGCAATCGCACCATCGGGTGTACTCAGAGGGACAGAAACTGGAGCAAGCGGGTACTTGAGTGCCATATCTAGATTTACGCTGGTTTTTTGCTTGCTCGAATGTGCTTACAACAGAACCACCACCCGATGTAATTATTCTTTATTACTTATAAGTTACCAGTCCCATTGTAGTCATGCAAGTCTTTCTTTTGCATGGAAAAATAAGCATCAAGTCAAGATTTTTGTCAAAATTAGGCAGCCCCCCCAAGTTCCCCCTAAGTCACATTAATATTTGAATTAGCACCCCCAAATCAACTTAATTCCTCTAAATTACCCACATTTGAGGCGTTTAAGTTACTCTTTTGTATGAAGGTAAGTTATGCGTGAAATCGAGGTTTGCACCAAAACGAGACAGTTTTCCCCCCAATTTCCCCCCAAAACATGAAATATGTGAAATCAGCACCCCCCGAATTGCCTTCATTCATCTTTTTACCCTTATTTCAGGCATTAAAGGCATTCTTTTAAGTAGAGCTAAATCATTCATGAAATCGAGGTTTTTCGTCAAAACGAGGCAGTTGGCCCACTTATTTCTCCATATAACATCGAAATTCGGAATCAGCACCCCCAAATTGACCAAAATCACCTATTCCCGTAAATTCCCTCGTTGGGTGACCATACCCCCCTCTCTCCTCCAGGACTATTATAAATGAAATGCTGTTTTACTTTGTCTTTGGATTTTATTGATATATTTATATTTGCATATATTTTCATAAACACTTTATTTTAACTAACTTTTTATTGTAATCTTAGATTTCAATTGTATATTCACATGTTGGTAGCATATTTTATCTGATCGTGTATATTCCTTCAAAATATTCATTTGAATTAGTTAATTCATTCAAGTTGAAAGAAAGACAAAATTGACATTTAAAACATTGAGACTAAAAATCTTTTATCCAAAAATATCCAAAGTAAGGAAATACAAGGAAAATTCACTGAATGAAAAGGGCATTAAAAAGGTGGGGCAAAAATGTTAAACTTCTGGGCAAATTTGAGGGGCTGGTGGAAAATTGCCCCACCACTTTGTATGTTAAAAATGTCCTGCAGCCTACAACTCATATCGTGCAGCATAGTATGTAGTTATGTCTTTCAATCATTTAATAAATGGGGAATGTTTGTTGCGGTACAGGCTATTTTTCCGTCATCTAATATATAGGCAAAATTGTTACAAGTTTCATGTTATGGCACCAATCACAGTTGTCTAATGACTGCAATGCCATGAAAATATTTATAACATTGAGCACTTTGCTGTTCAAAAAGATGATTTCAAGTATAACTTATAAGTTACTTAAAGAAAAGGTTTCATTACAGTTCAATCATGATCTTGTTGTTAAGTTTTGAAACCTTTCCTAATTTCAATTTGTTCCTAGCCTGTCCACAACGGTTTGTAATTCCACATCTTAAAATACACAAAGAGAAATCTGCTCATTGGACTCACCTTGATTGAAATGATTTCAAATAAATGCTGAAAAACTTTAATGATTTTAGAGTGTGTTAAATCATCTTCACTACCCTACATAATCTACTTATCCATTCCTATGTATGCCAACTTCCATGTATGCCAATCATATTTATACTTTTACATGTACATTTCGAAATAAATATTAATACATAAGCAATGCATTATCATAAACTATACTATGGATATTCCCTTGTTTAAAGTAAGACAAAATTAATTGCTTTTGCTCTCTGGAATATAAAAAGTGTAGCAAAAAAAGTACCTTTAATGCTTGGGATTACTTTGCAACCAAGCTGCCCATAAGAGTTACCACCACTCCAACTAGACTATGCGAAAATATTGAAGCAAAAAAAGTACCTTCGGATGCTCTAGATTGCTTGGCAACCAAGCTGCTGATAAGAGTTACCACCACTGTAACTTGACTGTGCAAAATATTTGTTCCAAATATTCTTTTCACATACCAGAGACTATCACTAGCATTTTGCCATCCTCATTCTTTTGTATATTTTTAAATTTTAACCAAAGTTCCTCTGGACCATGTTCAACTTTTGTGCTGTCATATCAAAATAATAATCACAACAATTTCAGGTGTATACCAGATGATGTTGCCATTGCCAAATTTTCAAACAGGAAAAAGGCATACAAACTTTTCAGCCATTATTCTGTTTCAGGTCAATAGAAATTTTTAAGATTTTAAGTAAATTTTGTTCTTAGAGATTAAATAAAATAAAATGAAGATATCACTGTTTAAGTAAACTATCCACCCCACATTTCTGCCCATTTCAAATATTTATCTCAAAATATTTGTCACAGGATCTCATCTTTTCAAGAAACCCAGTAGACTTAAAAATTCTGAATGAGAAATTCTATTCTAGTAAGTTGATTGCAAACTAGTATTGTAATCATACTATTGAAATAATAGATCACATACTTCTATTAGCGCAGGTGCCATTGAGCCTTTTGCAATTGCTAAAAAAAATATTTTAAAAATGTAAAATTCAATATAATTACGAAATTGAATTATGAATTGCTGTAAATTTATCATTTAAGGCTGAAGAGTCTGCTTGAACGGATGAAACTAGTAGCAAAAACAAGTTGTTTCTGTTAATGCTATCTTCTGTGTTTTAACTTATATTCTTACTTGCGTGCTGTATTCATTTCATTTTAACATAAATATATATAAATTCTTGTTTTTACATAATAACAAAAGTGCTCAATGCCTTCAGCAGAGCATTACAAAAATAATTCAAAAAAGAACATTCAAAATAAAATATTCCTATTAGGGGTAAAAATTGTAGTAGCACACATATGAGCAATTAATAATCCTCCTTATGTTGAGCATTATTTAAAAATGATAAATAAATATATTGAATATTTTATATATATATAAATTGAACGTAAAAGGAAGACGCATACACTAGTAAATAAACCGAATTGCTGACTAGTTTCAACTAATGGTTGTACTCTTGGCATAAAATCTAAAAACTATCGCTAACAATCAAGTTTCTACAACTATAATACAGTTTTATTATCTGACGTTAGATTGTGAATCATCTGACGTTAGATAGCTGAACCTGTTTCATCGTTTAAAACTGCTAATTGCACTACCTGGAATATTAAATCAAGCATATCTTGTAAAAGCAAAAACATCATTATGTTAAATTGCCATTCGGATTTTCCAACGTATTGTAATTTGCAATTTTTGCATAAATGACAAACTTACTTTTGCAATTCGTTTCATGAAATATGTTGTATGTTTTATTTGTTTTTGAGCTTTTAAATTGATTAGTTGATTTTAGTTGTTTACAACAAAGGCATCCTTTGCTCTTACATGGTCTAGAAAATTTGGTTTCGTGATGTTTGTTGAGTTGCAAATTTCTGGGAACTTTGTTGTTTACGATGTTACTGTTTCCTATTGTGTCTCTTAGATTCTTACTTCTTTTATACCATATTATGGGTGGCTCTGGGAAAGACTCTTTGATGTCTGGTTTTATGTGAAGTATGTTCCAGCGTGATTTAAGTATATTGCCAATTTGTGGAAGCGTTGGGTTGAATGTTGTGACAAGTGGGATTCAATTGCTAGATTTTTTGGTTTGGTAAGTTAGTGTTTCAGTGCGTGATTTTATATTAGCTTTTTCTATTTTTTGTGCTATGAATTGTTCACTGTAGCCTCTTTTGAAGAAATTATCCTGCATTTTATTGCAGTTTCGGATATATTCTGTTTCTTCAGAGCAAATGCGTTTTAATCTGAGGGCTTGCGAGAATGGCAAACTTTCTTTAAGATGTTTTTGGTGTGAAGAGTGAAAGTGTAAATAATTGTTAGTGTTGGTGGGTTTTTTATACAGAGTAGTTTGAATTTTTTGGTTCTTGTCAATGTATACAAGGGTGTCAAGGAATGCAATTTGTTTTTTTGATATTTCGTGGTCAAACTTGATAGATGCGTGTTTAGTATTCAATACAGTGATAAAGGTGTTGAAATTGGTCTCTGGTAAGGTATAGATTAGGAAGATGTTGTCAATGTATCTGCCGTAAAAAAGACAGTTGGCTAGGATATCAGGATAGATTAAGTTTTCTTCAATGTTGCCCATAAAGATGGTTCCCATGGTTCCCATGGCACACCCTTTAATTTGTAAGTAGCTGTCTCCATTGAATGTGAAATTATTAAGGGTGAGTATGTGGTTCATGAGTGTAGTGATGAGTTCAGTTGGGGGGTCTTGTGTGTGACGACTGTCTAGTGCTTCTTTCAGGGCCTTAATTCCGTCTGTGTTTGAAAGGTTTGTGTACAATGAGCGTACGTCCATTGTTATCAGGAGTGCATTATCAGGTAATGTACCTAACGCTTGTAATTTGTTAATAAAGTCAGTAGTGTCTTGGATATATCATTTTACTTGTTTAGCTAATGGTTGGATGCGATGGTCGACAAATTTTGAAAGCTTAGATGTGTTGCAATTTATAGATGAAATAACAGCTCTTCCTGGATTATTTGTTTTCTGTATATTTGGTAGTAGGTAGAATCTAGCAGTTTTAGTATTTTTATGTGTAAGTTCATCAGTAAGTTCGTCATTTATCGGGTTTCTGTCTTTCATATCTTTAAGAGAATTAATTATTAAGTTACTTTAGTCTTGAGAAGGGTCAAAAGTTAGTTTTTGTAGAAATTTGTGTTAGAAAGTTGTTTTTTTGCTTCATTAATGTACTGTTGGATACCCCAAATGACAATAGCTCCGCCTTTGTCTGCTCTTGTTATTATAACATTTTCGTTTTGAACTAAATCGTCTAGGGCTTTTCGGTTGTCTTTTGTTAACTTGTCCCGTGGAAGTTTCTTTCTTGGTTCATGTTTAAATCTTTGGAAATCACTGCAATGAAATTATTTACAGTTGGGTCATAATTAATAGGGGTCCAGGTTGATTTTTTATTTTTTTGGATATGAATGATGTCCGGTTGAAATTCGCTTATGCCGAAGTGTGATCTTAACTTAATTCTACGAAAGAAATCTTTAAAATCATTGCTTAGTTGTTCGTTATTATATTCTTTTGGTCTTGGGCAGAAATTGAGGCCCTTATTTAATAATTGAAAAGTATCTAAGGTAAATTTATTTTTACTGAGATTTACGACTCTCCCGAGTGGGTCATCTTTGTATTTAACAATCTGGTGAAGTTTTAGTTTAAACACTTGATGGCATCTGCTGTTTGGCTGATTAGAAGGTAAAGTCCCCCATCCTCGTCCTGAGAATGAAGGACTTGGTCGTTTTTTGGGTTGTTGTTGTTGCTTGTTGATCTGCGGTCTGCTTCTTTTAAAGGTGGGTTGGTTCTGTTGGTTGTGTTGCTTTGGTCTTGATCTTCTGTCCTGGTTCCTCTTTAAAATATCAGCAAACGTCGGTTGGGGTTGCGCAGGCTGGCTTGTGGGTTGTTGAAAAGTTTGCTGATTGTTGGGGCGGGGTTTCGGTTTTGCTGAATGTGGTTGTGATTGTGGCTTGTGTTGTTGTGTTTCTTGATTTGCTCTTTTCGCTGGTATGTTTGATATGCTTGCGTGTACACTATTATAATCTAGATGTTTGTGCGGATTTGTTTCCTTGTAATATATGTCTGTGCTAACATTTAAAATATTTTCCAATATCACTTTGATGTTCAAACAATTCACACTGTAATTGTTTTCACCAGTTTCTCTTTCACCTGTTTCCATGGTAAAATATATATTACAATCCATTTCATTAAGAGCTGTTTTCAAAAGTAGCGGACTAATGTTTAATATATATATCCATATATATATATATATATATATGTATATATATAGAAGATACTAGAAAGTCGGATGCAAAAGATAAAACAGACAACAAATCGCTTTTTTATTACCTAAACTTATTATTTCCTATTTCTTAAAAGCACACTGAGGCCTTTCAAGCAAAGCTATCTTCAGACTGTGACTAACTAACTAGGTTCAAGAAATTAATGTAGAATTTTTAACATTTGGATTAAGGTATTACAAAATAAATATGACATCAATTGAGAATTGCGTGTCCTGATCTGAGCAGTTTTTCCTCATAACTCGTGAGTAATTTAGGTGATTTTAATTCCATAAAAGCATAGATTTTAAGGTTCCTTGAAATTCTTGTTCTTTTGTCTACACTGAAAAACATGTTTTGGAAAAATGCAGGATGATACCCCAGATCTAGATTTGGATATATGACAATTCTTGCATAGACGAAAATTTGTTATTTGTCCAATATAATTTGTTTGCCCAGAGGTTGCATGATAAAAAATATACAATGAAATTACTTTGACATGTTATGCTTTATCTAATTTCCCAGACTACATTATTTGCTGTTGTGAACAAACTAACCGGTTGGAGATAATATTGGCATAGTTTGAATCGTTTGTTTTTGCAGTGGGAAAAACCAGGCGGTTGTGTGACTCTGTTTTCCGGAGATGAAGTGAATTTTGCGTGTGTTAAGAGTGAAGATAGATTTGGTGGTTGTTTAAATGTTAGGACACATTTTGCTTCTTGAAATTTGCGTTTTATTTCTTAAGAACGAAGATTATTTAACAATGAATTAACAGTTTTCATTAAATTATTGAACTTAAGATTAGGATAAAAAGAAGCGACCAAGGGAAGCTTTTGAATTTTGTTTTTATATGGAGCTGGTCCTTGAAGTTTTGCTCTGTGGAATGCTTGTTTTATAATATTTCTCGGATAGTTGCAGTTAATCAACCAATTTTCCAGTTGTTGAAGGCGAATTTCAACTAAATCTGAATTTGATACAAAAACGATGATTCTCTTAGCAAGGTTAAAACGAATATTGTGTTTGATATGCGTTGCGTGTACGCTATTATAAGCCAGATATTTGTGCGGATTTGTTTCCTTGTAATATATGTCTGTGCTAACATTTAAACCATTATCCAATATCACTTTGATGTCCAAACAATTGAAACTGTAATTGTTTTCACCAGTTTCTCTTTCACCTGTTTCCATGGTAAAATATATATTACAATCCATTTCATTAAGAGCTGTTTTCAAAAGTAGCAGATTAATTTTTTTCGACAAGGGAAGGAAGCAGTCATCCATGTATCTGAAAAATTGTTTTTTATGTACTAACAGGTATCTTGGTTAAAATACTTTATTGAAGTAGTTTCAAAAAGTTTCAAATAGTTCCTATTTTTCGAGCTTTTATAATTTGTTCTTCATATGCTTCCTTCCATAATGAGGTCCTACGTATCAAACAGGTTCTTTCTTATAATTCATTTCCTCGTTCACTTGTTGATCGGGTCATCAAATCTTTTCTTAATAAACAATATCAACATTCCCCTGTCAACACCCAAGAACTTAACCCTGCTGTCCTGTTCTACCTTCCATTTTTAGGGCAGTGCAGCCTGCAACTTAAGAGAAACCTTAACAAAATCTTTAAACAATGCTATCCCAACCTCAAAATTAATGTCATTTTCCTCACCCCTAGACGCATTTCATCATTCTTTTCATTTAAAGACCGTTTTCCGCTTCCCGTTTGCTCCTCTGTGATGTACAAATTTAAGTGCCAAAGCTGCAATGCTTTGTATTATGGCAAAACATCTCGCCATTTCATGGTACCCATCAGAGAGCACCTGGGAATAAACAAAATTGCCAAATAATCAAGACCACTCCTTCTTCAATCACTGATCATTTATCCCAAAACAACCATGAATCTTCCATTGAAAACTTTTCCATAATCAATAAAACCAATAATAGCATCAACCTCCTTATTCATGAAAGCCTTCTCATTCTTCGTGATCGACCTTCTCTTATTTCCCTTATCAAGGATATTAAAAGTCTCGTTACTACTCTTAAGAAAAATCTTTTTCCATCTTATCTTATTGATAGGGTAGTTAACAACTACATTGATAAGGTCCATAACTCTTCTCCATCATCACAACTTTCAGCCACCTCACAGAACATCGCTACTAGCTATTTTAAGTTACCTTTCATAGGACCATACTCTAATATGACTCAGCGTAAAATAAGAACTTTAATTAATCGTTACTGTAAATATTTAGATATACGGATTGTTTTTACTTCTTTTAAAATTCGTAACTTGTTTAGGGTTAAGGATTCCATCCCTGGATCACTTAAGGTACGTGTTGTTCACAAATTTTGTTTGCGCAGGATGTAATTCTGCATCGTATGTTGGTGAAACCAGCCGACATTTCGCAACACGAATACATGAACATCTATCCCGGGATAGGAATTCTCACATCTTTAAGCATCTGCAAGAGTCCCCATCTTGCCGACCTCTTTCTAACTCAGATTGTTTTAAAATGTTAGATAATTCTAACAGTTAAAAATTCTTTCAGTTAAAAATTAAGGAAGCTCTACAAATTAACTGGGAGAAACCCACCCTCAATAAGCAACTTTTTCATTATAATTTAACTTTATCCCTTTCAGCTTTGTAACTATGTTTTCTAGTTTTCATTATCTTTCTTTTTCACAGTTTTTTTATTAATCTTTACCGATCTTCTTACGCTTTTGTTTTTCAATGTGTTGCTTTGTTATTATAATGATGTATTTTTGCCTTTATATTTCACAATTTTGTAGTGTTCAACATTGTAACTGAAGATGAATTAATGTAATTCGAAACATGTCTTACTACAAGTTTAAAAATGTTGTTTGTTTTTTGAAATGCCTCATTAGCCTAGCCTTATTCAGAAATTTTGATTAAATTTCAATTTTTGTATCAAGTATTTTAGTGCTTTGAGCCCAAGTTAATGTGGAATACTTGTGTAAAGACTAGTGATGTCATAGGAACAAAGGATAACGGGTTGTTTGAATTCTTTAGATAATTTTCCAAGAAAATCCCAATCATTTTATCGTGACACTCGATATCGTGACACAAGTTAGAAATTTAGGAATATGAGTAGTGGCTGGGAGCTTCTAAGCTGATTCCAGGTGATTCACAGGTGATTTCAGGTGATCTACAGTTGATTTGAGGTGATTTCATGTGATTTCAGGTCGTTTCAAGTGATTTCAGTTGACTGCAGGTGATTTTTAGGAGCTGAAATAAGGTGACTGTCATACACCATATTGTAGAAAAAATTAATATATACTAGGCCTACCCTTCCCTAAAGCTTCGGAAAAGGTTAAAACTCCTTATCTGGCTGGCAACCATGTTTGAAATAACCTCAACCCATCAATCATTCATCTTTACAGTATTGACCAGTTTATTACTGCATTCATTGAAACATATTTACATTCTTATTTTTCTTTATTGAATTCCACTGTTGTTTCACATTATCTTCTGCTCGCATTATTTCGCCAAAAGTCCTTGGAACACCCTGTAATTTGACCATAATACGATTCCTCTTTCTTTACTTGATGGGGGTACCGAAAATCAGCCCCCTCCCCCAAAACAATGTTTTTTATTGGTGTACAGTGTGAGGTTTCATAAGAGTCATTGTGTGTTGTCAAGGGGTATTGTAAACCCCAGGAAATCAACATTTTTTGAGGGGGGAGGAGTTTCTAATGCTGCCAGTGGAGTGAAAATAGTCCAAGTGTTGCAAAACTTTTGCCTGGCATTGTCTGAAATTTATATCTGAAACGGTAAGATAGAAAGCTGGGAGTAGCTCCAAACCTAGGCTAATGAACTTTCGTTGGTATCAACAAAAATAGGTTTTTGTTTACCATAGAGGCGCTATGAAGGGGGCAGCCCCTTAATATAGGAAGTTTTACTGTTGTTGCTATTATAATCATAATAAAAACAGTTACACATCACTTCTATTTTTGTGATACAAAACGTAATAGAGTAAGAATTGTCTGGCAACCAAGGTCAACAATAATTCAATGAATTGCATGTTGTCTTTGTTGATTTGAGAATGTTAGTATTATGCTCAGCCTGCAGCTGTGAAGTTTCTTTTGATGTAGGGGGGCTTTTAATGGATTGTACAGTGTATAATCCGATATTACATTGTGTGAGTAACTTGCAAATGACGTAAAGTGGAGAAAAGGCACTGAGAAAGCAAAAAATACATACAGAGTAACAAAAACAAAAAGGTCAATATCAATGCAAAAAAGAGAGTGTATGTTTATTATCTACTAACAGAAGGCTTGTTGTTGAACAGAAAAATAGCTAAAAATTTCAATATTTCAGCATCAAGTGTTGTCCGTATTTGCCAAGAGGCGTTGAAGACCAAGAAACACAAGCGAAGAACTGGCCGACCACCTGTAATGACCAGCAGAGACAAGGAACGATTCGAAAGAACATTCAAGAAATGCGAAATCAAAATGCAAATGTCAGTGTTGTGGACATAGCCAAAGAATGTGGTATTACCAGAGTGAGTTACAGAACTCTTGTCCGATTAATAAACGCACCTGGCTTCAGATGCTTGCGACCAAGACAGAAAGGTGTACTTTCAGCCAGGGATAGGTGGAACAGAAAACGTTATGCCTCAGAAGCATTGAAAAAATATGGTCCTCAATTTCGGACTGATGATGTTTCTTTTATTTGGATGGTGTTTCTTTCATTCATAAGGAAAATCCGTATAAAGATGCTTTGATACCAAGAGGGAAGATTTGGAGAAGAGCAGATGAAGGTCTAAAGTTCACCACACAAGGGTAAAAAAATTTAGCTGGGGGTGAAGGATTCATTGTAGTGGAAGAGTATGAGAAATTTAATGGGGAATGGTTTGCAAAGTTCATTCACAGAACATTACAGACAATCCTTATTGATTGTGCTGTGTCGAAGAATAAAGAAAAGTTGCTATTTGTAAAGGATAATGATCCTAGTCAGAAAAGTAAAATAGCACAAGATTTGTTACGTGATATAAGGGCAGAGCTTGTTGAAATACCACCGTGATCACCTGGTTTAAACCCAATCCAGAACATTTTCCAGATCATGAAGAGCCAGTTGGCAAGGAAGGCATTAGAGCGACATATAGAGAGAGACTTTTAAAGAATTTAGAGCAAGGGTCCTGGACACCCTGATGAATTTCAATACTTATATTATTAATCGTACAATAGCTACAATACAAAATCGTACAGAACTAATTACAAACAATGACAGTTATCGTAAAAATACTAAGTTGCAAAGAAATGTTGTCTGAAACATTATGCATATATTTGATTTAATTACAATTATGTTGTGAGTGCCATTACCAATTGCCTTTTTGTATTTTTATTAACAAGAAATGTACGTGTACGTTCTTCCCACTACCTTCATTGCAAAAATAGTAGGACATTGCCTGCTTTTATAAATGTGATTTCAAAAAACCATGCTATAAGATAAGTAATGGGTTTGGGACAGCTTCATGAGTAGGTTGCAAACCAGTGGCAGCACTCCACCGGCCTCAGCGCAGTGACGTCATCAGTGACGTCATAAGGTCGCGCTATAGTGCGACGGTTTTTATGAATATATTATACTGATTTCTCCAACCTCGTTTTCAAGAGTCTCACAGGGGTATCATCAATGACGTCACCAGATTGCGCTATAGCGCGATGGTTTCTCCAACCTCAAGATTTCTTCCAATCCTTGTCTGAAACCGCTAGCCTCGTTTCCGATTTAACAATCTAGAAGTTTCCAGAATGTTCCAGAACATCTCTAAGAATCCTACAATCTGATTGGTTAGAACTTTCCAGAAGTTTCCAGAAGTTTCCAGAAATCCTACAGTCTGATTGACTAATTATGATGGCGTAATAATAATTCGAATGCGACGTTCGAATCGTTTATTAAATAAAATAACATAATAATCCTACAATCTGAATAACTAGAACTTTCCAGAACTTTCCAGAAAGTTCCACAAGATTCTAGAAACGAGAAATCCTGCAATCTGATTGGTTAATAATTCGAACGTCGCGTTCGATCGATCGATCTATAAAATCGAAGCGTAAGACGAAATCAGTTCAGTTAGAAATTAATCATGAAGAGAAGTAGTCAAGAAGCAGGTTTTCAACAAACTTCATCGATAAGAAGAGAAATCGATTTTCTTGTGATGTTTGTCAGAAACACTTTAGCTCAAGAATCAAAATGAGATGCCACATGATGTCTATACATTCAACTCCATCTATTCTATCAACTTCTCAAATTATACGTTGTGGAAAGTATTTGCAACTGCCAACATACATCAAAAACAAGAAGGCTGTTCTCAATGTACAGAACAGTGACGATAAATGTTTCATCTGGGCAATCCTATCCCCTCTACATCCACAATCAACACATGCAGAGAGAGCCGCACCGTACCGGCGATACTTACATGAACTTAACTGTGAAGGATTGACATATCCAGTAAAAGCATCCGATAAAAAGATGATTGATACATTTGAAATAAAGAACAACATTTCAATCAACATCTATATGGATGAAGATGGTGAAATTGTGCCAGTAAGAATAACTGAAAATAAACGCGAAAAACATGTACATTTGCTATTGGTATTCAATGACAATGGTGAGAGCCACTATTGCTGGATAAAGGACTTGAGTCGTCTTTTTGCAGGTCGTGATGGTCATAAAAATAAACGAAAACGTTTTAACTGTCCTCTATGCTTATCGCCTTGTAAAACTCAAGAAAATTTGGAAAAGCATGAAAACCTATGTAAATAAAAGACATGTTTTTAATTTCCCCGAAACATTCGTTTAAATACTAACATTAGAATATCTATAAATTGTTTTAAAATTGTTGTAAGTTCTATAGAAATTGTTATTCAATTACTCAAGATTTACAAGAGTTTAATTACAAAGACTCCCCCCTAACGCTAGATTCGCAGCGCAGGCCTAAGAAGCCGCACCGCACGTGAAGAGGATTCCCGAAGATTCCCCTATGTGAGATAATAAATTACTAAAGATTTACAAGAGTTTAATTACTAAAGACTCCTCCTCAGCGTCAGATTCGCAGCGCAGACCTAAGAAGCCGCACCGCACGTGAAGAGGATTCCCAGAGATTCTCCTTACGCCAGGGGAAAATCCCTTTCACACAAAGAAATTTAATCTTTTCACACAATTGAATTTAATTAGTTCAAGCTGAGAATAGAAGCGGTAAGTACTATTCTTTAATTAATTAATTGTTTCACAAGCAAATGTATAATTGTTTCATAAATTAATTTGAATTTCCGGCTTCAATTTAAATTTCCCGCTCTTGGCTCAATTATCCTATCCCACTCCCGCTTCAATTCTTTTCAAATTAATAATTAATATTTCTTCATTTTTCTAGATTTACAAAGTCAAAGAAAAACTAGTAAGTATGAATTAAATGTTTCCCTCATCTTTATTCAAGTCTCCTGTTTAAGATATACAATGTTAACAACATAAGTAAATAAGATTAAATAGACTTCATCATACTGTTTATCAAGACTTCACCCAGTCTGTGTTTTATCATAGACCTCACCCGGTCAGCGTTTTATAATAAACCTCACCCAGTCGGTGTTTTAACATAGACTTTGCTCAGTCTGAGTTTTATATTAACATAATCAAGACCACAAGAACACTCAAATTACACGAACACCAAATTTAAACCACTCAAGCACATCTTTCAAACAACTAATTTCTTATTTTGATTACAGAAATGGAAATGGTTAAAGCACTAGTCGTTGACTATCCTTTGAAAAGATATCTACCAAAGCATGTCCTAATCAACTGGATTAGAACAAATGAAAATAGAATAAGGTTTCAACTACAATTTGATACCAATGATTGGGATGAGGACATGGCGTTAATAAGGAAATGGGAAGAGGAGATCAGTGCAGCAAGGGAATGGCTGTGGAAGAACTCCGAACTTTAGTTGTTTATATATTCATTATGCTGTTTATATATTCTATATATTGTTTATATGTTTATTTATTTATTTATTGTGAGAAAACAGTTATTTCTCTGCATTCGTGAAACTTCAACTAAAATTCAATTGACAAAGTTTCTTCTAAAAATTTATAATTTTCTTTCAACTCATCTAATGGGTTGTGCGATGTTGCTTTCGACACTGCAAATTGTTCTATATTAAACAATGGCATACCAATACATCTGCAAATGTTCGATATCTCTGCCACACCATTCCAACATCATTCCAGTCTAGAATATCTTTAAAAAATTAACATCAAGTCATGGCATGGTGATGCAGCAACTGTTGAATGATAACTTAAGCAATGTATCTTTCATCAACAATATGCGCGTTTCCACTAATCTGCTAACAGCTTATGTTCAACACATGAATTCATGTTGAAAACAAGTTTCTACGTAGTCTAACAAAATAGCGAATCTTTGTAGACATATTCAGGAGATATTTGAGTATACTCAATATCCATCAGCGTCCAACGTTTCTTATGCATAACCATAATCAACTCTTTAAGGACGAGATGTTTTTATAAGGGAAGTTCCCACAGTTTCATTGTTTAGAATCTTATGCAAAGGGAAAGTCCGGGAAAGTTTCTAATGATTCGGCAATCTGATTTCCGAGAAAAATGAGGCAACAGGGTTGTCTCTTGCTGAAGAGTTAATTGTGAAAATCAACGATAAAGCATTAGGAGATTGGGGTGAAAAACTACTAATTGACTCTGATTCTTTCATGCTATAAGTTGTCTTAAATGACTACATTCAATTATATAGAAATAATGCTAAATTCAATTAATGAAACGGAAAATGAAGTTGGTGATTTACATGATGCTTATATCTATTTGAAAACTATAAGAGAATATACCAACAGATTAACAATTAGTATAATAAAAGAAGCGCAATCCTTTATCATCTACGAAAACTATGGCGAATTTGCGCAAAACCCTCGAATAACATGTTTCAATGAATAATACTTTGAATATTGTAAACCTGAAGATATTGCGAAAGAACTTGCTAAACTCTTAGATGATAGAAATATTCAACCTCACGAATTTCTGCGAAAGTTTTTACAAATACATCCTTTTCCAGATGGTAATGGTAGACTGGCGAAACTCTTGTATTGTTTCCTGTCTAATAAATGTGTAATATGAAAAGATCAAGAAAAGTATATAAAGGCTTTAAGAAAATCTGATAAAAGTTTACAAGAATATCTAAGTCATCTCAAATCTCTTATAAATACAATCCATGCACCTAGTAATTAAAGATGGGTAAGCGTAAGAGGCAGGATAGAAAGAAACAGCGTATAAAGCGACGACACATGAAAAGAATTAGAGGTAAAGGTCTTTTTAAAAACCTACAAAATTGGATTGTCAAAACAGCAATTGGTATTACACCATTACCAGGCTTACAGCGCGAATTGAAACCGAGAATTAGGAAAAAGGGGTGGAAAAAAGATAAACCTTTACAATTTATCCCTAGAGAAGTCTGGAGAGCTGCTGGGGTACCAAAGAAAACGCTGAATAAATTCGCATATGCTAAAAAATCCGATTTCAAATAATGGCATCACAAGCAGGAACTATTATTGCTTCAATGATTATTGATGATATGTTAAAAAATGATGGCGGACAGGAAGCATTCGAGTTGATGAGAGGTGGTTATAAAAGGAAGTCAACATTAGAAAATTCTAGAAAGATGGGGTCCGCATTAGAGCGAGCAGCAGTTAGGCAAGCAATTAAGCAAGGAGGAAGAGCAGTGACTAGAAATATTAGCAAACAAGCCGTAAAGAAATTCGCGTTAAAAGGAGCAAAAGCAGCTGCAAAAGGCGGTGCCATAGCTGCAACTGGTTTTGGTGTTGAGACTGGTTTAAGAAAATTAGCTGGTGGCGTGGTGGCGGTGTGAGAAGAAAGCGTAGAAAGCGACTTAATGGTGGTAGGAAAACAATCAGAAAACGTAGACGAAAGAAGAGAAAAACTGCTTGAGTAAATTTTCACTACTAACATTTCAATCTAATATTAAATCATACCATAGTGTTATTTAAGATCTGTGCTTCAATAAGTTCATATCGCATCTTCCATACAATAGTATGCAAATTATCCATATCAACC
Source organism: Chrysaora quinquecirrha (assembly GCA_014526335.1). NCBI lineage: Eukaryota > Metazoa > Cnidaria > Scyphozoa > Semaeostomeae > Pelagiidae > Chrysaora > Chrysaora quinquecirrha. Next base: position 117,272 of record JACTAT010000272.1, on the reverse strand, counting down.
ATCAAGCTGCTGATTAAAGGAAGCGAAACAATACCAGAACACAATTAGCTACCAAAAGTAAAAAAATCATGAAACTTATTAAGCCACCACAGCATTCTTTAAAACAATCTTCTATTCTTCTTTTTCCTCCTCCTTCAAGTTTAGGCGATTCTATATCCATGACTGCAAAGTAAATACTTCAGGACAATATAACTGCAATAAATTAAAGAAATGATTCAACACCTTACTTTTTTTTATATGAAAGTTCCACAAGATTCTAGAAACGAGAAATCCTGCAATCTGATTGGTTAATAGTTCGAACGTCACGTTCGATCAAACTATAAAACCGATGCGTAAAATCAAATCAGTTCAGTTGTAACAAGTCATCATAGAGTGCGGAGCTTAAAAAATCACTAAAGAGTCATGGCTGCAATTTACGAAGTAAGAGATGAAGAGGGCCTAATCAAGTCATCATTTGCTGTCCAACCCGGTTCTAACAAATGGTTGTTAGTGTTGAAAGATACAATTAAAGATGCATTAACTGTTAAATCAATGGCTATTTCTCATGCAGCACTGTCTCGTCTCTTGGAAATAGTTGATGAAAACATAAACGATCAATTACAGTTCCGCGGAGAAGATGCTGAAAGTCTGTTTGAGAACAACAAAGGACACATTCAATCAAAGCAGTACTTTGGCAGAATCACACAGTTTCTAACACTATACACTGAAGTTTTGAGTAAAGAAGAAGCTTATGAGGATAAGCTGGAAATCTATCTGCAGAAAAATGATGACAAGTTGGAAATCTGCATGGAGAAAAAACCCCCTGTGAAGCTTTGTCTTGGAATCCGAAGATGGAAGAATGAGAAGCCATCAAAGACGGGAATAAATCTAAAAGAAGAAATGCTGAAAGCATTATATGGAAAGGCTGCTGATCTGAAAATGCTTCCACAACCATCCCGGAAAAGACCAGCGAGTGATGATGATGAGCAGATTCAAAAGAAGAAAAAGAAACAAGAAGAAGATCCGGCAAAGATTGATGTTCAAGTGCAAGAAGTATATGCCGAAATTCTCCTGAAATATATTTTCAACAAAGCAAAAGAGTATTGTGAAAAGTGTGCAACTACAGAGATGTGGGCAAAACAAATTGATGCTGTTGGTCATAAGCAAGATTGTATGGTACATAATGCTTTTAGATTTCTAACATTTCACATTAGCTATGTCAACTCCGACATGCTGGCTGAAGGGAAAGAATCGTTTAAGAAATCAATGTTTGATTAGCTGAAGAAGAAGAATGGTCGACTGAATCAAACAATCAAATCCAGAGTTGAAAATCTACATGATGAATTATCTCATCCAAGTCTCTTCTCGTCGATGTATCTGCTGCAAATATTGAGCAGAATAATAAACAATTTAATCATGGCATTTGCCTAGACTGAACGTTGTTATACAGTTGTTATTCATGAGATGTTTAAAATTAGTGAACATTAGTTTGGTGTTATAGACAGTATTTCCATGTTATGGGTATTAGTTTGATGTTATAGATTTTATTTCAATGTTGTAGCTAGATGTAAAGAATTTGTTATAAATAGATGTAAAGAATTTGTTATAAATAGATGTTGTCTGTTGTATGAGATGTTTAAAGTTTGTTATAAATATGAGTTATGATTTGAGATTTAAAGCACCTTTTTCTTTGATTTTATCTGGAGTAAGCGGAAGCGGTAAAACGACTTGGGTAGAAAATCTGTTGAAAAATTATAACAATATAATTGATAATGGCAGACAATATCCCAATCTTATGTGGATCTCGGGAACAAATCAACCGGAATTGTTTGAGCGCGTTAAAAAAAATTTTTAAGGGGAATTGTAGATTTATTACTGAGCTACCTGAAAACGTGTACGAAGAAATCGAAAGATCGGACAAAAGATTAACTATTGTTGTCGATGATTTAATGCATGAAATTGCCAACTTTAAAGATTTGGGAAAATTGTTCACAAAAGGGAGATCTCATCTAAACATCAATGTATTTGTTATGATGCAAAACCCTTTTCCAAGAGGAACAGAAATGAGAAATTTAGCTCTCAATACTCAGTATCAAGTTCTTTTCAAGAATCCTCGAGATAGAAGCCAAATTAGATTTCTTGCACGACAAATTATGCCCTCATCTCCAAAAACATTCCTTGGCATTTACAATGATGCAACAGCAAGAATGTACGGCTACTTACTTTGTGATTTCACACAATCGATTGGAGAAGATATGAGATTTCGCACTAATATTTTCCCTAATGAAGCTCCTTTAGTGGTGTACAAGTCTAGAAAAGGTTATAAATAGAGATCAACAATTCTATAGGACAGTAAAAATGGATTCTTTTGAAAAGATAGTCATGGAGCCAAGCAAATCTGACGATGAACCAGTGAAGAAAAAGCCTAAAAAGGTTATAAATAAAGGAAGAGAGTGCAAGAAAAGAAAGCGACGAAGAAAAAAGTGTACAAATGTTAAATTGTTAGAATTGTTAATTGATTTATTATGAGTTTAGAAAAGTTATATTCTGATCCTTCTGTTCCGGGTTCTCTCGGGGGTTTGGATAAAGCGTATAGAGAATTCAAAAAAGTAATTCCTAATTTGAAAAGGAAAGATGTTCAAGAATGGAGTAAAACTAGTCTTGCCTATTCCCTGCACAAACCAAGTAGGAAGAACTTTAAACGGGAGCGGATACTAACCAATAACATTGACTATTTGTGGGAATGTGATCTTGTTGATATGACGCATTTGAAAAAAGAAAACGACAACATTACATTCCTCTTATGCTGTATTGATACTTTTAGCAAGTATGCATGGGTAAAGCCTCTAAAAAGAAAAACTGCAAAAGAAATTGTCAATGCGTTTAAAGAAATTTTATCCGAAAGAAAACCTAAAAAGGTACGATCTGACAAAGGCAGTGAGTTTATAAACAAAGAATTCCAAGCTTTGTTGAAGAAAACGATATTGGATTTTACACAGCAAATAATGAAGTAAAGGCAGCCATTGTTGAACGCTTTAACAGAACATTAAAAGGACGAATGTATAGATACTTTACAGCACAAAATACGTTGAGATATATTGATAATTTGCAAGATTTTGTCAACTCATACAATAATACATACCACAGATCTATTGGTATGAGACCTTCTGAAGTCAACCAAGACAATGTCGACACTGTTCGAAAAAGATTGTTTAAAAAAGAAACCAGAAAAAGTAAAAAGCTTTTCAAAACTGGAGATTATGTAAGATTGAGTTTGAAGAAGAGAATGTTTAAGAAAGGTTACTTGCAAAATTATACTGAAGAAATAAATATTCAAGATCAGTAAAGTCTTTAAAGAAAGATATCCAGTAATGTATGAAATTGAAGATCTACAAGGTGAAAAGATAGTTGATCGTTTCTATAAAGAAGAGCTACAGCGTGTATCTTCCAAAAACATTTGTTGTCGAGCAAGTGTTGAAAACTAAGAAGAAGAGGGGCAAAAACTTCTATTTAATCAGATGGAGAGGCTATCCTCCACAATTTGATGAGTGGGTTGCTGAAAGTCAATTGGAGACAATATGATTGATGAAGAATTTGACTTGGTTCTTCCTTCGGGATTTGCTACCAATAGAATGAAATTAGTAGATTTCACAGTTGATTTACCTCACGTATTTCAATTAAACAATAAGAGAAAGTGGGAAATGGCATTGTTACAAATGACGTTGCCCGGATAGAGGAGAAAAAATCACTGCAAGATCAATATTGGTTTTCAATAGCAAATGAGTATGTAACAGTCACGGATGAAGAGGGAAAATTGATTGATTGGGGTATAAATGATTTTTTAATGAAAAAATCTACCTTGATAAAGAAATTATTGAAACACGTGATAATACTCTCATGTATTATGAATTCAAAAGGCTTTTCAATGACAGGGTATTGAATTTCCCTGAGTTTGGTTATGAGTTGACAAACATGTTATCAGTATCATTGATTGATGGAAAGATACAGTTTGAAATGAAAGACGATTTGAAATCATTGGGATATTCAACATATCAAGGAAAAACGATGAAATTTACCAGTGCACTTCTCATGAAATTTTCAAGACCTTTGGCACATTTCCTTGGTTTGGAAGATCAAATGAATAACACATTGCCAAATGGTTCAACATTAACATACTTTGAATACAAGACTTCTGACAGCATACAACCTCACCAGGCTATGTATCTGATTGTATATAAGAAGAAGGCAGATGGAGATCCTTTAACTGGAGGAAAGATCAACTGTTTGAGTAGAATAAAGGATGGTGTTCATTTAAATGAACATACATCTATAAATATAGAATGCGATCTATTGGAAAGCAATTATCTTGGTGGTATTGAGAAAAGGCGAGTTTTGAGAAAACTAACATTTTACGATACAGATCTCGATACATATGTTAGATATTATGCTCCAAAGAATATAATTTTCACACCATTGGAGAGGTTGCAGTTTCAACAAATTTCAATAAGATTGGTAGATGATGAAGGGAATCTTATAAAATTAACATCTCTCTATTCCGCAAAGCAATATATTGGAGAAGTTCATCACTAACAGTTAGAATTAGACCGGTAATATGAATGTAACTTTAAATAATAGACATGTAAATTTTGTTAATCCACTTCCAGTGGATACAAGTTGGAAATGTAGCATGATTACTTGTACGCTATATCGAAAAGAAAAAGATGAGAATGAAAAAGTGTTTGCTGTTTGTTGTGATTTCATTATAAGTAAGGATGCTGTTCCTCTGTTGGGCCTAGTTATTGACGATTCGCAATCGATTCATAGATCAACTATAAATCCTGCATCGTATAGAGTAACAAGATCTCATATAAAATCATTTGATATTAAAATCATCAACTGGGAAACGTTGGAAGATATATCGGATAAATTTGAAGACAATTGTCAGATTGACTTGTTTTTCAGCAAAGATGATTAATTACTTTTATCTTACATGTACCAACGATTCGGATTCAGCAATAAAACTTAAAGAACAATTACATTTACATGGAAAATGGGAAGTGGCATTAGCGGAAATGGTCTATGAACTGAGCGATAGATTTATATTTAATCCTGCAGAATTCAAATATGGGAAATATGAACCCTGGCGAATGATGGGATTTTTCCAAATTGGTACCGACAAGGTTGGTTTTGAAGATTTGAACGTGAGATTGGTAATATCTGATGAATATACAAAGAAATGGAATCAGGCAGCTGATAAGCGCGAGTATTATGTACGTCTTAGTCACCTTATTGGTGAAATCTCAGAGGGAGATGACGTTCACAAATTAACAATGAGAGAAATTGTTTCAATTATGAATGAAGACATTCGCGCGCAAGAGGGAAGAATAAAAGAATATGTAAAAGAATTAGGTTTGCCTTACGAAGATCTGCCACAGTTTTCAATTGTAGATTCAAAAATCAAGATAACCTTTCCAAAGTATGTTAAAAGAGTTGCATTGGGAAAAGATTTGTGCAAATTGTTTGGTTTCGTTGAAGCTACAGAAGAATATAACAAAAACATGAATATTGTTTATTACAGAGATGTGAGATGGACACCATGTCCATTTACTGGAACTTTTCTAGACAAGCCATTAACAGATTATGTATTCAACGCAATCGAAAGAACGACTGATGTGGTGGGTGATGAACATTTCCAAGTCAACGCAGAAGGGAAGAATATGTTTATATATTGCTTGTTGTTAGACTATCGTGTAGTTGGAAAAATTAGCACGCCACTGTTACGCTTCATTCCGTTGAAAATTAACAAGCACGTTGTAAATTTTGTGGAATTTGAAAATTTGTTCTACTATCCATTATTATCCAACGATATCAACGAATTTACTATAAAAGTCTACAACGAGTTGGGAAAAGAAATACAATTCTACAAAACAAAGACAACATTCTTGCTACACTTTAGAAGAAAACATGTATGATTTCCCAATTTACAAATCAACTCCGTATTTTTACACCTACCAGCGTGGAAGAGGAGTAGGTAGTATTTTCAGGAAAGCTGGATCTATTTTAAAAAGAGCTGTTAAAGCTGCAATGCCAACAATAAAGAAACAAGGTGTAAGAGCTGCTGAGAAAATTTTAAAACCTGTTTTAGAAGAAGAAGGAGAGAAGGCAGTTGATCGGATATTAGCTGGTGAGAATGTTGGAGAAGTTGTAAAAGATACTACCAAATCTTCTATGAGAGGAATTAAAAGGAAGGCTACTGAAGAAATCGCCGATGTTGTGAAGAAATCTGTCAAGAAATCGCCTGCTGGTAAGAAATCGCCTGCTGGTAAGAAGTCACCTGCTGGTAAGAAGTCACCTGCTGGTAAGAAATCGACTGCTGGTAAGAAATCGACTGCTGGTAAGAAATCAAGAGTTCGTCCTAAAAGATCTATAAAAGAAAGCACCATGAGAGGGATATTCATACCTAAGCAGCCGGTGAAGAAGAGAAGAGCTAAGAAAGCTAAGAAACCTGATTTGAAAAAAACTTTGTTGAAGAAACTGTTGAAGAAGAATTTGCAACAATGAGCATAAAGCCAGAATATACTGAATGTCCTAGTGAAAGTTTGGATTTATTCTATCCACCAGTAATTCAAAATGATGTCAAGTATTTTAAAGATGTTGAATATTTTCCACAAACTGCTGCTCTCAATGCCTCAAAACAAACTGTTGTGTTTGACATTCCTGCTCAGCCTGATCATATGATTGACTTGAATCATTCTTATTTCGTCTCGACTCTAGCTATTAAAAGAGTCGATGGAAGTAATATTGGAAAAACCACTGCAGAATTTGTTGGAGTAATAAATAATATTGGTCAATCCATGTGGAAGCAGATAGAGCTGGTTTTGAATGACACTCCCGTCACAGAAGCAAATGGAATGTATGCCTACCAATCTTACTTGGAAACAATTCTGACGTTTGATGAAACCAGAGCTAAAAACTATTTGAAAATGACAAACTGGGTCAGTGATACGATTGGCAAAGAAAATGTTGGTTTTCCAACAACCACATCAGCAACAAAAAATCTGGGTTTAAATGCTAGATCTGCACCATTTGACGAGAGTGAAAAGGTTAAAGTGTTGACAAAACCTTAACATTTGCAATCAAAGCAAATACTTGCTGCCTGGTGTTCGTCTTCAATGGCGATTGAGTCCAAACAGTGATGTGCTTTGTTTGATGAGAAAGACTGGAACCACTTCGCGCTTATACATTTCCGAAGTGAAACTGGTGCTTCGTCACATACATCTTAAAGATGATGTATTGAAAGGAATTGAAAGAACACTGATGAAAACGAATGCGGTTTACCCAGTCTGTCAACCTCACATGGCAAGCTACTTCTTTCATGCATGAGGTATTCTTCTTTGTTGAATAGATTTGGTATTAGCTTTGGTGTTGACTTAAACTTTTTTTCCATTGAAAAGTTCTTCATGAGCGTTCTTTTGATGTTCTGATAGCATGTCTTCTTGAACTTGCAATCTTTGTGGCGCTAATGGTAGATCTGCATGATGATCGTGTAATTCGGCTGGATATTCCAAATCGACTTTGAGAATATAACCAACATCTTCATTCGATCTTGTCAGCAAAGCGTGGATGTCTGTATTTCTGATTTCTTCTTGTGTAAACTGCTTGAAACCACCATACGGCATTGGTTGCGACATTGCCCATCCATAGAGATTGTTTGCATCCAGATACATCAGCGTGTTGTTTTCTGTTGATTTAGCATGCCGTTTCACTGCTATCGAGACACCACCACAAATACCATCTTCAATCATAAGTAGAATGTCCTTCTTTTCTTCAGATAACAATTCCAGCTTCACACCAGTCATCCTCAGCATCGCATCCCAGGCCAGCGAAGGAGCGGTTAGATAATGTGCAGGATCAAGTGCGTAGAATTCCAGACTTTGGGCTCTGAACGCTACACCAGGCTCAAACATTCCTTGACGTTCTCTTTTCAATTCTGCAACTCTTTCCTGTTCATTTCTCGGTACACTAGGGTACTGCTGTTGAGTAATCTCATCATGTAGGTGACCTTTGATAGAGACAAATTGTTCTTTCAGTAGGTTGCCTGCTAGTGTTGCCAAACTTGTACTCAGAAATGCAAAGGAGTCAATGTATTTGATCCCATGAATATTTCTTTCCTTACCATCTTCATTCACATCAGTATGAGAACCAATCTGTGCAGTCATGATCTTTTCTTTCAAATTGGCGATGATCTTTGTATTTCTACCTTTCAAATTCTTCAGAACATGATGCATGTCATACCCTTTGAGATTGTGGAAGACAATCGGGATCGTGGGAGTGTTTGCTATTATATCTAGATGTTTGAAGTTGCAATACTTGCAAGCCGGTCCTCTGTATTTCCCAGTAATGTGACAATGATCTTTGACTTTTCTTCTATCCATGTCATCAAATAACTGCTTACAGCAATAGCAGTGTGTAGCCATATCATGTCTTGCATTTTCTTCGGGTGTTAAGCTAATCATCGGCATGGTTTTCTTGAACACTGCTCGGATTTCCTCATTCAATTCATCTAGGCGATTCATCAACACATCCATACAGTCTTCACCAGTATAACATTCCAACGGCTGTTGCCATCTATCATCGATCGACTTTATATAAATACAATAACAGATCGGCTTGTGTTCTTGATAAGCAGCTTTTTTGTTTGAGCTTTCCAGAATGGATTCAGTATCTGCATAGATGATAAATGGTAGCAAGCTTTGATGTTTGAAATGTTCAAACTTTAATTCCGTATCTTGAGGATATTCAACAGCTTGAGGGGTCTTACATAGCTTTTCATGCTTTTCCAAATTTTCTTGAGTTGTACACGATGATAAGCATAGAGGACAGTAAAAACGTTTTCCAGCACGTTTGTGACCATCTCGACCTGCTAAAAGACGACTCAAGTCCTATATCCAGCAATAGTGACTCTCGCCATCGTCATTGAATACCAATAGCAAATGCACATGTTTTTCACGTTTATTTTCAGTTATTCTTACTGGTACAATTTCGCAATCTTCATCCATATAGATATTGATTGAAATGTTGTTGTTTATTTCAAATGTATCAATCATCTTTTTATCGGCTGCTTTTACTGGATATGTCAATCCTTCACAGTTAAGTTCATCCGAGTATGGGTAATACTTTGCAACTCTCTCTGGATGTTTTGCTGGTGAATGTAGAGTGGATAGGATTGTCCAGATGAAGCATTTATCGTCTCTGTTTTCAATATTGATTACGGCTTGCTTGTTTTTTATGTACGTAGGTAGTTGTAAATACGTTCCACCACGAATTGCATCATAATCAAACATCTTCACTTGTAGTTGGGTAAACTTTGTAAATACCCAACCACTTCCATTCTCCAAGAATTCATCAACCTTATCTCGCAGTGTGTTGATAGCTTCAACTATCTGATCTTGAGCAACGTCATACTCTGACCATAGAAGCGTCTGCACGGTGGTTCTGAATGTGGGTGGTGGTTCTGTAACCATAAGCGTATCACCATACTTTTTAAATTCTACATCGATAGTGACATAATACTTCATCCCCTGCTTGTGACCTGGCAATTCTTCTTTAATTTCTCAAATAGTATGCTGTGTGATTCTTGCCCAGTCTTTGATATCTTCTTCTTCGGTATATATTCTGAATGCTTTCTTATCCATCTTGTTCATGTTCTTACCTTCGCCAACCAATTTCTTTTGTTCTGCTGCTGACGGGCGTAGATCATGTGCTGATCGCTTATGGCTAATGCATCATCATCATCATAATTTAAAACATGCCCCCAGTTGGGACATGTAACATAATAAAGAAAATAATTAAAAACAAAAGAACTCCTCACACCACAGAAGTGGTAAAAACTGGAGCTCTTACAACACAAGAATACATTTTTTAATAAATTCAAAAGTACTACATCATTGATTAAAACTAAAGAAAAAGAGACTCGTGAGTAGAAAAAACGGAATATGAAACCAAAACATTGCAAAATTTCACGCCTGTCTTTACAGGAGGTTAGATTTTCTATAATTTGACATTTCGTACAGAAATTTTGCAATATTTTTGTCTAAACGCCATTTTACTGCATTTTTCATGAGTGTTTCAAATTTTAACATTGTTGGATATCTATGAAAATATTCTGGAATATATTTGATCCTTATATCCTTCAGAGATTCACATTTCAAAAGAGTGTGATATTCATCACCTGATATGTGATGCGAGATTTAACTTTCTGTCAAACAATTTCCCACATACATCACAAGCGATTTTTCTTCGCTTACTATTAGCAGCTGAGCTCTCTTCTTCGTGTGACCTCTTCATGATTAATTTTCAACTAGACTGATTTCGTCTTACGTTTTGATTTTATAGATTGATCGGTCGAACGTGGTGTTTGAATTATTAACCAATCAGATTGCAGGATTTCTCGTTTCTAGAATCTTCTGGAACATTCTGGAAACTTCTGGAAAGTTCTAGCCAATCAGATTGCAGGATTTCTCGTTTCTAGAATCTTGTGGAACTTTCTGGAAACTTCTGGAAAGTTCTAGTTATTCAGATTGTAGGATTATTATGTTATTTTATTTAATAAACGATTCGAACGTCGCGTTCGAATTATTATTACGCCATCATAATTAGTCAATCAGATTGTAGGATTTCTGGAAACTTCTGGAAACTTCTGGAAAGTTCTAACCAATCAGATTGTAGGATTCTTAGAGATGTTCTGGAACATTCTGGAAACTTCTAGATTGTTAAATCGGAAACGAGGCTAGCGTTTTCAGACAAGGATTGGAAGAACTCTTGAGGTTGGAGAAACCATCGCGCTATAGCGCGATCTGATGACGTCATTGATGATACCCCTGTGAGACTCTTGAAAACGAGGTTGGAGAAATCAGTATAATATATTCATAAAAACCGTCGCACTATAGCGCGACCTTATGACGTCACTGATGACTTCACTGCGCTGAGGCCGGTGGAGTCCTGCCACTGGTTTGCAACCTACTTTCATGGTCAGGGGTGAGGCACCTCCCATACCTCTTGCAGTGTTGGCTCTTGTGGCATTGGCATTTCTTGGCTCTCAGGATGGTTGGGACTTTTGATAACTTGGTCATCTTCCTTCATGACGTAATTCTACACAGAGAAATAACAAGTATGATCGGAAAAGTGGACAACAATATTATAATTTTCTGTTATGCGATCCTTGACTTTACCCCAATGCTTTGCCTCGTCTACAAAAATGGCGATGTGAAAATTATAACTGCTGTTCTTATGCTGCTCCTTACAATGTAACAGGACTCATGATTACTCTTTGATCTATATTCTAATTTATGCTAATTTAGTACTTCCGCTTTTTATATAAACTTGTAATGTAATTATTTATAGTTAGTCAGTTTTCACTCTTTACACGAGTCACATCTCTCGTCTTGCACTGCTCAAGTAGTAGTTTCATCACTGTTACAACAACATGCCCATTGAATCACTGTTGACTTTATAGCAGACTTGAATGATTCTTCAATAGCAGACGCAAACGTTTCTCTATCAAACAACTGTAAATCAGCATGACTGTATGTTATTAAATAGGCTTGTTTAACACTATTACTTGCTAAGCTTACTAAATCTTCCTTATCATCGCAACTAGCCATATCGTTAATATTATAACTCAATTGCACTTTCTAGATAATGGAAAAAGCAGACAGCAGTTATACGCATGTAGAAGCAATATTCTATTCAGTGTTGTGAGAAAAGTTTTGGAACAGCTTGTATTGTATTAAAATTGTGTCTTTCAGAGACTAATTGGAAAAGGTTTAGAATGGCCTTTTCTTGGTTTCCTTTTGAAATATCATACATAAATGTCACTCATTCCAATTTTTATTATCATTAAAGTTTAGTAGTTTTAATGAGTTAAATAGTGCTTGGCTTGGGGCATCATTTTTGCCAAAAGTCATTATTCTTATTGCTTTTTTAACTTCTTCTCTAAGGGGTCTAAAACACTTTGACAAGCCCCTCCCCAGATTCTCATTCTATTGTTAATATGGGGTGCAATGAAATCATTTTAGATACTCTGAGGTCTTTAAGTTGCAACAGTGTCTCATTTTAACAGGAACTCCAAGAACTTTTGCCGTTTTATTGTTTACTTGTTGAGCATGCTGTTTCCATGAAAGTCTATTGTCTTTGAAGAGGCATAGATATTTAGTATACATTTTTTCAGAAAGTGATGCATTGTTGATAGTTAGGTTTATATCATGATTATTCTTCTTTTTTCTTTGACTGGATAATATAAAATTGGATTTGCTTTTGTTTAGAGTAGAATATAATGAATTTGCGTTTGTCTGTAATGGTTATTATACACATGGGTATAATAACTATTACAGCCTGCAACCTGAAGAATCTTTCTCAACTAGTTATCCAACCACTGTCGTGTAAGGTGAGAGCCTTGTTTGATTATTATTATCATCATTATCTATTTCTTGATGAGAGCTTTCGAATGATGTGTCATTTACCTATATTTACTAACATGACCAAAATTTAATATCTATGACGTCATCAATACTTATGATGTCATAGCTATAAAAAACAATTAATTTTTTAATTTAAAATGACTTTTAGCTCCCTAAAGGTAGATTCACTGTAAACCAGTTTACTTTTAGATCTAAAATGCAATTTTCATCCAAGTCTCTTTATAGAAAATTTAGTGCCACTGTGATGTCATTGGCATTTGTATGAAAATACCACTAATGGATCTAGAGCTTGCTGCGTCCTATTGTTCTAAAAAGTTTCAAGTCTCGATGTCTCTCCTGGCAAGAATTATAAAGGGGGTCACAGTAGTACAAGAGTTCAAAAAGCCCGTTAGTTATAGAGTTAATATGACATTACAACGTCATGACATCATAATGACGTCATCATGACGCCAAACATTAATTGACTTAATGTTCTTGATTAGGTTTTATCAAGTTACAATGAGATTCACATTTTGCGCTTATGGATACAAATATAACGGAAATAACACCGAATTACTGAAAAGAGTCTCGTTGCCCCCCCCCCCAGGGAAAAATGCATATACAAGGAATGAAGCCAAAACATGTTCTGTTAGGGTTTAAAAAATTACCATAGCCAGATAGCACCTCTAAAGCCCCTAGAAATCGACAAGCAGCTGTACTAATACCTCCTCCATGAATGAAAATTGAGGGGTGTTATTGGTGCCTGCAAAGGAAAACCCACTGCCCCCTATGGGGGGAACACTACCAAAATCTGTGTCATTACCCACGGAAGCATTAACAACAATATTTTCACCTAAATAAGGTTTGACAACAACATCTTTGAAAGAAAAATGATTAACTGCAACAGTATTAGTGTAGTAATAGTATTACCAGGTCAACAGGAATTTGGCCTATCTTCAAAGTAGAATTCAAAGAGTCTGTCCTATCCCCAAGATAGGACACTGAAGAGTCATGTGCTAGTCATTTCTTTGAGCACATCTTGGGCTCCGGAGATCTCTTGTTGATCTGTGAGCCACTATTATGCAACGGACAGTTCACCTTTCTCTGCCCACCACGACACTTTGAGCAAATGTGAGCGTATTTGCAATTCTTAAAATTGCAAAGCTGCATTCGCACTAAAAACATGGAAGGGAAGAAGCAGGGTGCTGATGCTTAATACCCTGAGCTCCCTAACATACCTATGGGCAATTGATAATAACAGCAAATAAGAAATCACTTTCGGTAGGTTATCTGGCTTTTCTGCGGCAACGGCATGAGGATAGACGGCTCAGACCTCCACCCACTCCACAAAATTTTTGATCGGAGACAAAGAGGATGGCAATAGTCTGGTATTCTTTTACTTAGGCCACACGAGGAACAGAGTGAAAGCTTGCAGAACCCAAAATTAACTTCCGTTAAAGAACAATAAACAATGACGATACGATTGAGAAGGGCAGTTTCACACGACTGAAGAGAAAGCTTTGAATCCAGGCCGAGCTCTAATCTCTGGACTGTGAAAAAATTACCAAATTGTTCACTGTGCTACTCGGCTTTGCTGAAAAACCTGCACACCTCGTGGCAGCTATTTTATTCCATATCTGGGACACTTGAGTTTCATGAAGTTATTCCCAGTTCCCATGATCATTGCAACCACTCTAGGGGGGGGGGCAAATTTTCTTTGAAACCAGAAGCCCTTCTGGGGACAATTAACTTACATTAAACCTAAAAGTTTAATTTCAAATAAATGATTTATACGTAAATAGATTTTTCAAATATCTTATTGAAAACTGGTAGAAGTAAAACTGGACAATAAGTCTTTACATCATATGTTGAGTTTGATTTATAAATAGGTACCACTTTAGCATGCTTCAGTAGTTAAGGGTAGTGGCTGGTACAGAATAATTTGTAGATCAAGTCTGTTAGGGTGTTTTGATAATATGTTTTACTATTTTGATACAATGTTATAAGTTGAATATTATGTTATAAGGACCACATGCCTTAGATTCATCCAACTTTGTCAGCTTATCCAACACTTCAGCTTCTGATACAGGACTGATAAATATACTTTCGGTAGTAGGGTTATGCAAATAGTCAGTGAATTTTCTACAGGCTTTTCCAAGTTTGTTAAACACGTTTTTTGGCAATTCCTGCCAAATTTCTTAGAGTTATTTTTAAATGTGTAAAAATAGTTTATTGTTTTGACTATATTTTGGAAAATGCCACATTTATTGTCTAAATTTAGTTTTGTGTTATAAGATTGGCTAAAATTGGCTTATAATTTATATCCACCAGAAATGCATTATTGTTAAAGTGTCTGTAATGTCGCTTTGAAATCGATTCTATTTTATTGTTCACAACTTTTTTATCTATAAGAACAAAATTTGGCATATGATCAGATAGTTTTGATATGAAATTTCAAATTGTTGCAACTTTATAGATAAAATAGACAAATATGTTATTGGTAAGAGACGGCCTAGTGTTTCCAACGTATCTTGTAGGCTGTAATATGAGTGCCTGGAAAAAGCTGGCAACTATAGTGTTAATAAATGACTTCACTATAGAAATTTGCTCATATCCTAATAAATTAAGGTTAAAATCAGCTGAAGGAAATACTATCATACTCTTATCAACTGTTATCTTTCTTTAGTTTCGAATTGTTCTTGTAGGTAACAAAGGATGTTGAATTCCTATATTGTTTTTCTATTTTCTAGTGTTTTTCTATATTTGTTTACTGTTAATGGTCTATTGTTTATGTAGAATTTTATTTTTTTTGTACCAAAATTTCTCAGCACTATGAGACTTGAGATCAGTTTCAAAAATAGGACAACAGATTTTATTTTAAAAGACATATTTTGGATTCATCATCCATCTTCAGTTAAATTAACATTTACACTGAGTGTAAACGTTATTTTAACTGAAGATGGTTGATGAATCCAAAATATGTCTTTTAAAATAAAATCTGTTGTCATTTTTTGAAACTGATTTTTTTTTTGTAGTAAATAATAAAGTAACGTAGCCTTTTTCTGATATTGAACACAGTATTGTAATTACTAGAGTCCCTTAGCCATTAGTGGAACGATTTCAGAATAAATAATATTAAGCAGTCCATTAACGCATAAATAATAAAATAGCTTATCCTAAATATGTTCCTTATGGCATGATCTGTACTCACATATAATTTCACAATCTTTTCTCTGTCTACTAAAATGTGATAACTAAGCACTACTTTCATTAGTGAGAATTTTTATTTCAACTTACTTTGATATAATAATTACATGTTTAATAAAGTAATAAACAATAAACAAGATATCTGATAAACAATCTCTAGGGAAAAATTTTTTTTTCAAATTGGTGTGGAAAATAACCAAAATTATCAAGATTTGAAAAAACAAAAAGAATCTAATGAAACAAAAACTGAGCTTCATTTTTCCATTAAAATTTATAGAAATAGAGGGACACATTTGTCACCAGTCGAAATTTTTCGTAACAACTTATTTGATCCAAACTGGTTTTGAGAAACGTCCCATGTGAACATTTGTCTTTAAGGTAAATTATCCAATCAATTTTATTCATCAATTATTGGCATGTAGCACACAACCATTCAATGTTATCGGTATCATATTGTGCTTCTAAAATTTGTGCATGTGATGTGGTACCACTTGTTGCAAGAATCACATAAAACCCAGCCATCTTCATCTTCATAATCATTAAGACATTCTCCACATTTATTTTTTTAATTACAACATCATCTCCTTGCTTTCTTTTTCGAGATGCTCTGCTTTCTTTTTCTGTTTGGCTATTTTCTGCTTTATTTTCTTTGTCTGCATTTGCCTGATCTTCAATCTCTTGAATTTTCGATTCAATTATTTTATTTTTTGGATTTTATTTTGGATTTGTTCAATTTTTACATTTTTTAACTTTTTTGGGTTTTTCTATTTTTTTGGACTTTTTCTATGATTTTTCATTTTCATTGATATTGGTTGCATTTATTTTCTCTGCTGGCTCCATGGCCTTCTGTCGATTAGTTTCTTTTACTATTTCTGCTCTTTTTTCAATGCTTCTTCTGACGTCATGTGTCTAGGAATGTTAATTTTTTCAGGGTCTTTTTTGAGCTTGCTTTCCAACTGGATATGTTCATATATTTCCTATGACTGGGCACAGATCTTCATCCAGACTTGACGTTGCTGTTGCTGACTTTTTCGTTTTGTTTTCCATTTTTTCCTTTTCTATCTTCAAAACTTTCAAGGCTCTGCACAGGGCATCATCTTCAATATCACACCTTTCTAACAGACGCATTTCAAAAATGCAGACTCTTGTTGCACTAGCATTTGAGTGAATTTCTCCTTTTTTCATTGGCGTTGAAGTGTGTTAAGGAGTTGGAGCTTCTGGTGTTGGTGCTTCTGGTGTTGAAACTTCTGATTCTGCATCCATATTGCAACTGCTTGGAAGTTTCTGAAAGATTTTTGACGAGGCAAACATGGCAGGGTCGATTGCATGTCTATTGACTGGCCAGATTCCAGAGCACCTGAGGGGAAAAGGAACGCTTTGTGACCAAATGCATTTTTCCATCTTGCTTTGAAAGCGTTGAAGAAATTTCGACCTGCAGGCTGCATGATGTGAGAAGTATGGGCTGGAAGTATGAACAGAAGAATATCATTCTCTTCACAAGATGTGTAGTGTAGTAATCGATATATGAAAGATGACCATCAATAAGAAACACCAATGGATGCCTCAGTGGAATCTTCTTTAGAAAATTGTTGGCAACCACGTCTTCATCCAGCCAGAGTCCGAAAAGGCAAGAAAGTAATTTTTGGGTAATCCGATGCTGTATTTGGTTTTTACAGACTTCCAAGGAAAAAAAAACAGCCAGTCAAATGGCTCTTCCGCTAGGGGAGATGCATTGCAAGGTAGTTTTGGATGTTTTAGATGAATTCGAGAGAAGGAGTGTGGGCTTCACTATATTTCAGCACAGACTTTTTTCACAGAGTTCGTTTGCAGCAGCAAACCCGATTTATCACAATTGAAAATTTGATCTAAGCTTGAAATGTTATTTTCTGCAAAACAATTTTGATATGCATCAAACCAAGCAAAAACTACTTCTTGGGAACAAGCTGTCGCTCTTGCCAGTTGCAATGGCCTTGGTTTTACCATATGCAACTCCATTTGCTCTCCTTTGCGCATTCAACAATCAAACCTTCTTGTTTACATGTTAAGATGTTGCTTTTCCAGTGTTTTTGAATTCTATTGCTCTTAATAGGACGATAGAGTGTTGTCTATGTTCCTTACTGGCTTTCCCTAACGATATACCATTTTTTATATTTGCAACTGCTTTCTTTATTGCATCAACATTGTAGTTGACACACTTTCGTTTTGACTCATCTCAGTGTCAGCATTATACACAGTTGAGTGAATGGCGTACATTATTCAAGAGCAATTTTTCAATCTTGGGGTAGCTATCCACTTTTTCCAGTGTATCAAAATCTAAATAACGCAATATTTCCTTAATAGCTAATAGGATATAAAAGAGCATCTTGTGATGCAGTTGAAATTTATGGTGTCAGAGGATGGGAGCTTATTCGAGGAGCAACTCACAAGGGGGGCCACTTATTTGATCCAATACTTCACCACTTCTCTCTTTGTCTGACAAAGCGAATTCCACATGTCTCTGGCCTCTTTAAATTGTTTCCTTTTAGAATAAAATTTCCGAAATTTCTCGAAAATTAATAAATGTTAAATCGGAAAATTGGTAAATGATTTTTTATAATGATAACGCAAACCCCCTAAACCAGCTCTAATTGTTAACGATATTACGAGATTACGTCATTATTATTGTCACATAAACAAATTCAGTATTTGTGTTTCTAAAATGTCATTCCTTTCCCCCAGTTTTGCTTTCAATTGTTTTCTTGAATAAATTTTATCACAACTGACACATATACAGCCAGTTCTCTCTTCTAACAAGGGCGAAAGGCAGTAATTCCACTGAACACAAAAATAGGCCAATCACATAGCTTCTGGTAAATAACCCCAGAATGAAAGTTGCGAACCAAATCTGTGAAATTTCTTCACAAGCTTACTTTTTAAAGCAGAAGGAACTTTTTGTGGAGTTTTGTTTTGTCTTCATTAACGGCAGACAGAAAAAAGACCACAAAAGTTATATTTGTTGAAAAAAGACAAGATATTTCGAAGCTACATACATTTCATTTGAAATTGCTAACTTTCAAAATGTTATAACAAGTAATTGGTAATATCTTAAATAACAAAAACTGGTGAGGAAACAAGAAATGGTGTTAGCAAAATATTTTTGCATGTTTTTCTTAAATAATCCAACCTAAACTCCTTGAAATTTAAATTTTACTTTGCGCAGTCAAATGTCAGACAAATGCGAATCATGACGTTCATGGCTAAGGGACGCTAGTTTCAACACTACTACTATTCATAATAAATTCATATTTGGCCCGGGGGTGACGGTATCAAACTTTTTGTCGGGATGATCATTTCCTCAGTTTTGGGTCAAAATTTGGTGGTTTCTTCTTTTTGGGTGTCATTTTCAAAGCTATGAAATAATTATGTCTATTTGATTTTTTTAGCAAATTTAGACTCTTTTCCAAGGGAAGAATGATTGTTTGGCATACCACTTCAATTTTACTATCTGATTCTGTATAATAAGAACTGATTTTTAGAATTTAGTTAATTAAACACCGAGAGAGTCACCATCAACCAACCAGGAGATTCACTCAGCTATCTTGACAATACAATATACCATCTGGAAAGCTAAATTCTTTTAATGACTGGGCATAGTAGCCTACGAAAAACAACAAAACCTGCTGTTAACTATAATTTATTCTTTGCTTTTTATCGGTGAACAAGACACACCCCAGTCTGGTTTAGATTGCCACTTAAGATTGATTAATTGATTGATTGATTAGTTTACATTGATTGCCACTCTTTTTGATCAGATGTATAGGCACCCAGATTAAGTCTTAATATTTTCATTGTAAAAGTTGTTAGGTTCATTCACTTCTTGTTGAGTCTTTGTATCTGGCAAGGTTATTGGAATAAATAATCCTTGCATTTGCTAGTTACGTACATAACTATACGGTTTTGAGCGAAATTTCATCCTTGATATTCACAATCCATCATGTCAATAATGATGTTACCAGAACAGAAAGTCATGACATGATATGACGACAGGTTCTTCATCTCCAAACAGAAATGCTGCATGGTATCTTCTAAACCATTATGTACTGTTTACATCTCAATGCATCTCTTCACAAAGGAAAAGTAGCTAGCTGCAATGGCTGCCAAATGTAGTTGGAACGCCCAAGATTTTTCGGGTGAATCACTGACATTTTCCGTAAATCTAGCATATTCACGAGCTTAAGCCCTCCCCTCCCCCTCAAACAATGTTGAGACTATGGATGATTCTCTTTGCAATCGCGCGAGTCCAGAATTAGCTGGAAATTGTAGTGTTAAACAACATTGTTTGAGGGGGAGGAGGGGGAGGGTGAAGCAATAGTAGGCAGTGAAAGAGAATTTTAGCACAGGCGTTCCAACACTTTCGGCAGCCATTGTCTTTTTTTTATCCAGTATGCTAGTTGATTCCTACAAAAAGATTGTCGACTTTATAGGGTTTTCGGGGGTGCTGAATTCACTGGTAACATTTTTGACACTGTAAGTTCTATAGATGACGTCATAATTGCCCTATGCTCTGATTTCCGTTGTTTTGCTTGGCTTTTTTGTCATTTATTCTTGAAACAACATTAAAGCTAGTACCTATATAACTTTTTTCGGGCTAACGTAGTATCCTTGCATGCTTTGTGGCAATACTGCCGAAAAAATACGCAATAACTAAGTTATCCTTTCAGAAAATGACTGCTGAATTCAGAAAAAAACCAACATGAAAACGAGGCTAGTGGCATCCATTCCAGAAGTCACCCTTTTATTGCTTAATCCTTATTCATATATTATGAATTATTCGTTTGTCATATAGTGCACTAGTATTACGATGTTTATTTATGAACTGGAGGCTCAATTTTTCAATTAAAAACAAGGCAGCAAGGATGCAATGGCAATGGTAGTTAAAGGCAAAATCGATGCTAAGACGTCAGGTTATATTTTCATTTTCATAAACGGTAAATGGTCATTTCAATTGGTCTATGATGCAGCTGAATAAAAGGTTTCTTTATTTCCAGTGATTTCTTTGTAAATGCAAATCATTTACAAGCACAACTTTAATGAAGGGTAACTAATGTTAGTGAAATAGGTACTTCAAAGGACAATGCACCATAAAGTTACCATTGTGGAATTTCAATAAGAGAGCACAATGCCTATACCGCTAATACAACATAAACAATTCAACGAAGCTCTACCAAGCAGCTCAATGGAAAACATACTTGGACACGGTTTACACTTTCAAGATGATCATCATTTTATCGAAAAAAGATATAAAACTTGCACGCATTTCTTGAAAAGTTATTCTAATAGGTGTAGTGGAGGGTACTACATAGCATCATTGAAATTGTTGAGAAATCGATTCAGAACACGATGTAGAAATAATTGGCGAAAGCTGCATCAGTCTCTTTTTAAATATGAATATGACAGTCATGTTATTTTAATGCCTTGGTGCTGTTTGTGACAAACATTGGCAAGTTAGGCAAATTCCGCGGCAATAAAGCACCGGTTTTATTGTTCAGTAAGTGTAACTGATACATGTACAGTTGTTAGATGTGAAATGGCAACTGTTATTATTAAAATTGCAGAGTTATTCAGAGGTAGGAAAACCGTAAACCGTGGGAACTACGGAAAAACTTTACAGTTTGAAGATGACGTAATGAATTGCTCTACTGCTAAAGAAATTTGGACATTGCTAAAACTGACTTACAATGGCTGCCGAAAGTGTTGGAACGCCTGTGCTAAAATTCTCTTTCACTGCCTACTATTGCTTCACCCTCCCCCTCCTCCCCCTCAAACAATGTTGTTTAACACTACAATTTCCAGCTAATTCTGGACTCGCGCGATTGCAAAGAGAATCATCCATAGTCTCAACATTGTTTGAGGGGGAGGGGAGGGCTTAAGCTCGTGAATATGCTAGATTTACGGAAAATGTCAGTGATTCACCCGAAAAATCTTGGGCGTTCCAACTACATTTGGCAGCCATTGTAAAAAATTTTTCTTCGAAAAGGCTGACTAAAATGCTGGATAGTGATTGTATCAGGGGGTTTTCGGGGGCGCTGAATTCAATGGTGATAGTTAAAATTATGAAATTTGCCCATTTGACGTCATTATTGGCAATTTTGTTAATTTTTGCCCCAATTTTACGGTTCCTCCACAAAGAATTGCAAATAAACGCAACATATGTAACTTTCTATTGATTTGAGTTTTTGTTTAGGTAAAATACATCGTGAAAATAGTATAAGTTTCTTACAAGCCCAACATCTTATGTAGTTATGCAAAGAAACACAGAACAGTATCGATATTTCGACGAAGATGTGACGTCATAAGTCAGTTTTAGCGATGTCCAAATTTCTTTAGCAGTAGAGCAATTCATTACGTCATCTTCAAACTGTACAGTTTTCCCGTACTTCCCACGGTTTACGGTTTTCCTACCTCTGAATAACTCTGCAATTTTAATAATAACAGTTGCCATTTCACATCTAACAACTGTACATGTATCAGTTACACTTACTGAACAATAAAACCGGTGCTTTATTGTCATGAATTTGCCTAACTTGCCAATGTTTGTCACAAACAGCACCAAGGCATTAAAATAACATGACTGTCATATTCATATTTAAAAGAGACTGATGCAGCTTTCGCCAATTATTTCTACATCGTGTTCTGAATCGATTTCTCAACAATTTCAATGATGCTATGTAGTACCCTCCACTACACCTATTAGAATAACTTTTCAAGAAATGCGTGCAAGTTTTATATCTTTTTTCGATAAAATGATGATCATCTTGAAAGTGTAAACCGTGTCCAAGTATGTTTTCCATTGAGCTGCTTGGTAGAGCTTCGTTGAATTGTTTATGTTGTATTAGCGGTATAGGCATTGTGCTCTCTTATTGAAATTCCACAATGGTAACTTTATGGTGCATTGTCCTTTGAAGTACCTATTTCACTAACATTAGTTACCCTTCATTAAAGTTGTGCTTGTAAATGATTTGCATTTACAAAGAAATCACTGGAAATAAAGAAACCTTTTATTCAGCTGCATCATAGACCAATTGAAATGACCATTTACCGTTTATGAAAATGAAAAATATAACCTGACGTCTTAGCATCGATTTTGCCTTTAACTACCATTGCCATTGCATCCTTGCTGCCTTGTTTTTAATTGAAAAATTGAGCCTCCAGTTCATAAATAAACATCGTAATACTAGTGCACTATATGACAAACGAATAATTCATAATATATGAATAAGGATTAAGCAATAAAAGGGTGACTTCTGGAATGGATGCCACTAGCCTCGTTTTCATGTTGGTTTTTTTCTGAATTCAGCAGTCATTTTCTGAAAGGATAACTTAGTTATTGCGTATTTTTCGGCAGTATTGCCACAAAGCATGCAAGGATACTACGTTAGCCCGAAAAAGTTATATAGGTACTAGCTTTAATGTTGTTTCAAGAATAAATGACAAAAAGCCAAGCAAAACAACGGAAATCAGAGCATAGGGCAATTATGACGTCATCTATAGAACTTACAGTGTCAAAATGTTACCAGTGAATTCAGCACCCCCGAAAACCCTATAAAGTCGACAATCTTTTTGTAGGAATCAACTAGCATACTGGATAAAAAAAAGACAATGGCTGCCGAAAGTGTTGGAACGCCTGTGCTAAAATTCTCTTTCACTGCCTACTATTGCTTCACCCTCCCCCTCCTCCCCCTCAAACAATGTTGTTTAACACTACAATTTCCAGCTAATTCTGGACTCGCGCGATTGCAAAGAGAATCATCCATAGTCTCAACATTGTTTGAGGGGGAGGGGAGGGCTTAAGCTCGTGAATATGCTAGATTTACGGAAAATGTCAGTGATTCACCCGAAAAATCTTATGCGTTCCAACTACATTTGGCAGCCATTGTAAAAATTTTTTTTCGAAAAGGCTGACTAAAATGCTGGATAGTGATTGTATCAGGGGGTTTTCGGGGGCGCTGAATTCAATGGTGATAGTTAAAATTATGAAATTTGCCCATTTGACGTCATTATTGGCAATTTTGTTAATTTTTTGCCCAAATTTTACGGTTCCTCCACAAAGAATTGCAAATAAACGCAACATATGTAACTTTCTATTGATTTGAATTTTTGTTTAGGTAAAATACATCGTGAAAATAGTATAAGTTTCATACAAGCCCAACATCTTATGTAGTTATGCGAAGAAACACAGAACAGTATCGATATTTCGACGAAGATGTGACGTCATAAGTCAGTTTTAGCAATGTCCAAATTTCTTTAGCAGTAGAGCAATTCATTACGTCATCTTCAAACTGTAAAGTTTTTCCGTAGTTCCCACGGTTTACGGTTTTCCTACCTCTGAATAACTCTGCAATTTTAATAATAACAGTTACCATTTCACATCTAACAACTGTACATGTATCAGTTACACTTACTGAACAATAAAACCGGTGCTTTATTGCCGCGGAATTTGCCTAACTTGCCAATGTTTGTCACAAACAGCACCAAGGCATTAAAATAACATGACTGTCATATTCATATTTAAAAAGAGACTGATGCAGCTTTCGCCAATTATTTCTACATCGTGTTCTGAATCGATTTCTCAACAATTTCAATGATGCTATGTAGTACCCTCCACTACACCTATTAGAATAACTTTTCAAGAAATGCGTGCAAGTTTTATATCTTTTTTCGATAAAATGATGATCATCTTGAAAGTGTAAACCGTGTCCAAGTATGTTTTCCATTGAGCTGCTTGGTAGAGCTTCGTTGAATTGTTTATGTTGTATTAGCGGTATAGGCATTGTGCTCTCTTATTGAAATTCCACAATGGTAACTTTATGGTGCATTGTCCTTTGAAGTACCTATTTCACTAACATTAGTTACCCTTCATTAAAGTTGTGCTTGTAAATGATTTGCATTTACAAAGAAATCACTGGAAATAAAGAAACCTTTTATTCAGCTGCATCATAGACCAATTGAAATGACCATTTACCGTTTATGAAAATGAAAAATATAACCTGACGTCTTAGCATCGATTTTGCCTTTAACTACCATTGCCATTGCATCCTTGCTGCCTTGTTTTTAATTGAAAAATTGAGCCTCCAGTTCATAAATAAACATCGTAATACTAGTGCACTATATAATAATAATAATAATAATAAGACGAATATTTATACAGGATAGACACGTCAACGAGTTAAATACTGTTGTTATCAATGTGTGTCCTGTGTCCTATGCCTTAGTGTTGCTACCCTAAATATTTACAGATTAAAATGAGTCTCATGTAAGAATACAAATAAACAAAAAGGAAATTTTTCCATTTACATTCTAAGTTTCTGATATAATTTTTATAATAAATGTCATGTAAAATGTTCTATAAGTTTTTTCTCAAATTCTTTATAGCTCTCAATTTTACGAAGATCCAGCGGTAGTTCATTGTACACATTCGCGCCCATAAACATAAATGATTTTCTTGCGTACTCTGTTTTGATCCTTGGTAGTTTTAATGTGTACTTGTTGTTTCGTGTGTGCTTTTCATGCTCTTGCAACTTGAAATGATTCTGCAACTGTTCACATGTTTCCTTGTTCAGACATTTTCGCACCAGCTTGCAAGCCCTGATCTTATTTGCATTGACGACTGACGTAAGCTTCTTGTTTGGTTTTATATCTCCATAGACAACTTTGAGCGAACGTGAGTGAAGTGAGGAGAGCCTGCCCAACTGGGTATTTGTGTATTTCAGTTGTAGTATGCCACAGTATGTGAATGTTGGCAATATCATTGAATTATAGATGGTAGCAGCTGTGGCGTGATCAATATACGATCTTATTTTTGCTAGAAGTCGAAGCCTTCTAGACGCTTTTTTATAACAAGTATTGAAATTGGAATTCAGGTTTAGCGAGCTATCCACGTGAACACCAAGATACTTGTATTCCGTTGTGTTGTGGATGACAGTTTGATGCGACAGTTCAATTTCGAGCGGCTCAGTTTGCTTCGCAATCCTTTGAGAGGTGCCGAAGAGAAGGGATTCAGTTTTGCCTTTCTTTAGATTTAGAACCAGTTCATTTCTCTTTAGCCAGTCTGCTAAACAATCCATATCCTTTGACAATTTGGCTTTTATGGACTGGATATCCTTGTCCGCAACATACAAGACTGTGTCATCAGCATATTTCAAGATGGTCGAATGCTTAATTACATTTACAACGTCATTAAACAATATTAGGAATAATAAGGGACCCAATATTGATCCCTGTGGTACTCCTGTCAGCAATACATGTTCCTTAGAGAAACAGCTGTTGCAGGATACTTTTGCTTTCCGGTAGAAAAGATAATCCTTGAACCACTCTAGCTCCTTGCCTTGAACTCCATAAAGAGGGAGTTTATCTAGCAGCATTGCGTGACTTACGGTGTCAAAAGCTTTACTTAGGTCCACAAATATTGCTCCAACCAATTTGCCTTTGTCGACGTTATTCCTGATGCTATCCAGTAGGATAGTTGCTGCATATTCTGTGGATAGTTTTGGCCTGAAGCCAAACTGGAACTTTGTTAGCAAATGGTTCTTGTCGAGAAAAATTATGAGTTGGCGATGTATAATTTTTTCAATGATCTTAGAAATCACAGGAAGCACAGATATTGGTCTATAATTATCCAGGTTAGAGTGTGCACCAGACTTATGGGTTGGAATAACTTTGGCCGCCTTCCAGTCAGTTGGGAAGATGCTGGTTTTGAGCGACAAATTTATTAAGTGTGCTAATGGTGCAGATATTAATTCAGCTGAATCTTTGATTAGGCCTGGTGGTAGATTGTCTAATCCCGTTGCTTTATTTCTTTTAATGGACTTCAGCTGTTGCTCAACCTCCTGCCATGATACTGCCTTGAATATGAACTTTTGATCAGTTTTTGCTGATATGACAAACGAATAATTCATAATATATGAATAAGGATTAAGCAATAAAAGGGTGACTTCTGGAATGGATGCCACTAGCCTCGTTTTCATGTTGGTTTTTTTCTGAATTCAGCAGTCATTTTCTGAAAGGATAACTTAGTTATTGCGTATTTTTTCGGCAGTATTGCCACAAAGCATGCAAGGATACTACGTTAGCCCGAAAAAAGTTATATAGGTACTAGCTTTAATGTTGTTTCAAGAATAAATGACAAAAAAGCCAAGCAAAACAACGGAAATCAGAGCATAGGGCAATTATGACGTCATCTATAGAACTTACAGTGTCAAAAATGTTACCAGTGAATTCAGCACCCCCGAAAACCCTATAAAGTCGACAATCTTTTTGTAGGAATCAACTAGCATACTGGATAAAAAAAAGACAATGGCTGCCGAAAGTGTTGGAACGCCTGTGCTAAAATTCTCTTTCACTGCCTACTATTGCTTCACCCTCCCCCTCCTCCCCCTCAAACAATGTTGTTTAACACTACAATTTCCAGCTAATTCTGGACTCGCGCGATTGCAAAGAGAATCATCCATAGTCTCAACATTGTTTGAGGGGGAGGGGAGGGCTTAAGCTCGTGAATATGCTAGATTTACGGAAAATGTCAGTGATTCACCCGAAAAATCTTGGGCGTTCCAACTACATTTGGCAGCCATTGTATGACGTCACATCTTCGTCGAAATATCGATACTGTTCTGTGTTTCTTCGCATAACTACATAAGATGTTGGGCTTGTATGAAACTTATACTATTTTCACGATGTATTTTACCTAAACAAAAATTCAAATCAATAGAAAGTTACATATGTTGCGTTTATTTGCAATTCTTTGTGGAGGAACCGTAAAATTTGGGCAAAAAATTAACAAAATTGCCAATAATGACGTCAAATGGGCAAATTTCATAATTTTAACTATCACCATTGAATTCAGCGCCCCCGAAAACCCCCTGATACAATCACTATCCAGCATTTTAGTCAGCCTTTTCGAAGAAAAATTTTTTACTGTCTTTTTTTTATCCAGTATGCTAGTTGATTCCTACAAAAAGATTGTCGACTTTATAGGGTTTTCGGGGGTGTTGAATTCACTGGTAACATTTTTGACACTGTAAGTTCTATAGATGACGTCATAATTGCCCTATGCTCTGATTTCCGTTGTTTAGCTTGGCTTTTTTGTCATTTATTCTTGAAACAACATTAAAGCTAGTACCTATATAACTTTTTTCGGGCTAACGTAGTATCCTTGCATGCTTTGTGGCAATACTGCCGAAGAAATACGCAATAACTAAGTTATCCTTTCAGAAAATGACTGCTGAATTCAGAAAAAAACCAACATGAAAACGAGGCTAGTGGCATCCATTCCAGAAGTCACCCTTTTATTGCTTAATCCTTATTCATATATTATGAATTATTCGTTTGTCATATAGTGCACTAGTATTACGATGTTTATTTATGAACTGGAGGCTCAATTTTTCAATTAAAAACAAGGCAGCAAGGATGCAATGGCAATGGTAGTTAAAGGCAAAATCGATGCTAAGACGTCAGGTTATATTTTTCATTTTCATAAACGGTAAATGGTCATTTCAATTGGTCTATGATGCAGCTGAATAAAAGGTTTCTTTATTTCCAGTGATTTCTTTGTAAATGCAAATCATTTACAGAAACAACTTTAATGAAGGGTAACTAATGTTAGTGAAATAGGTACTTCAAAGGACAATGCACCATAAAGTTACCATTGTGGAATTTCAATAAGAGAGCACAATGCCTATACCGCTAATACAACATAAACAATTCAACGAAGCTCTACCAAGCAGCTCAATGGAAAACATACTTGGACACGGTTTACACTTTCAAGATGATCATCATTTTATCGAAAAAAGATATAAAACTTGCACGCATTTCTTGAAAAGTTATTCTAATAGGTGTAGTGGAGGGTACTACATAGCATCATTGAAATTGTTGAGAAATCGATTCAGAACACGATGTAGAAATAATTGGCGAAAGCTGCATCAGTCTCTTTTAAATATGAATATGACAGTCATGTTATTTTAATGCCTTGGTGCTGTTTGTGACAAACATTGGCAAGTTAGGCAAATTCCGCGGCAATAAAGCACCGGTTTTATTGTTCAGTAAGTGTAACTGATACATGTACAGTTGTTAGATGTGAAATGGCAACTGTTATTATTAAAACTGCAGAGTTATTCAGAGGTAGGAAAACCGTAAACCGTCGGAACTACGGAAAAACTTTACAGTTTGAAGTTGACGTAATGAATTGCTCTACTGCTAAAGAAATTTGGACATTGCTGAAACTGACTTATGACGTCACATCTTCGTCGAAATATCGATACTGTCCTGTGTTTCTTCGCATAACTACATAAGATGTTGGGCTTGTATGAAACTTATACTATTTTCACGATGTATTTTACCTAAACAAAAATTCAAATCAATAGAAAGTTACATATGTTGCGTTTATTTGCAATTCTTTGTGGAGGAACCGTAAAATTTGGGCAAAAAATTAACAAAATTGCCAATAATGACGTCAAATGGGCAAATTTCATAATTTTAACTATCACCATTGAATTCAGCGCCCCCGAAAACCCCCTGATACAATCACTATCCAGCATTTTAGTCAGCCTTTTCGAAGAAAAATTTTTTACTGTCTTTTTTTTATCCAGTATGCTAGTTGATTCCTACAAAAAGATTGTCGACTTTATAGGGTTTTCGGGGGTGTTGAATTCACTGGTAACATTTTTGACACTGTAAGTTCTATAGATGACGTCATAATTGCCCTATGCTCTGATTTCCGTTGTTTTGCTTGGCTTTTTTGTCATTTATTATTGAAACAACATTAAAGCTAGTACCTATATAACTTTTTTCGGGCTAACGTAGTATCCTTGCATGCTTTGTGGCAATACTGCCGAAAAAATACGCAATAACTAAGTTATCCTTTCAGAAAATGACTGCTGAATTCAGAAAAACCAACATGAAAACGAGGCTAGTGGCATCCATTCCAGAAGTCACCCTTTTATTGCTTAATCCTTATTCATATATTATGAATTATTCGTTTGTCATATAGTGCACTAGTATTACGATGTTTATTTATGAACTGGAGGCTCAATTTTTCAATTAAAAACAAGGCAGCAAGGATGCAATGGCAATGGTAGTTAAAGGCAAAATCGATGCTAAGACGTCAGGTTATATTTTTCATTTTCATAAACGGTAAATGGTCATTTCAATTGGTCTATGATGCAGCTGAATAAAAGGTTTCTTTATTTCCAGTGATTTCTTTGTAAATGCAAATCATTTACAAGCACAACTTTAATGAAGGGTAACAAATGTTAGTGAAATAGGTACTTCAAAGGACAATGCACCATAAAGGTACCATTGTGGAATTTCAATAAGAGAGCACAATGCCTATACCGCTAATACAACATAAACAATTCAACGAAGCTCTACCAAGCAGCTCAATGGAAAACATACTTGGACACGGTTTACACTTTCAAGATGATCATCATTTTATCGAAAAAAGATATAAAACTTGCACGCATTTCTTGAAAAGTTATTCTAATAGGTGTAGTGGAGGGTACTACATAGCATCATTGAAATTGTTGAGAAATCGATTCAGAACACGATGTAGAAGCTGAAATGTTGGTCGTTCTCTATGAGGCAAGATGTTGAATAATGGAGGTAGACATTCCTTTGATATTTGATGATTTTTCCATTTTTGTCTGTCCTCTCATGAATGCCTACTGTCCTCACTAAGACAGCATCATTTTTTCCAAAGGTCATTCTGCACTTTTCACACCTTTGAACACTTTTTTGGGACATATCTTGGAATCATCTTTGTGTACAAGATCATAATTTTTAAGAGGCACTGCTAGTGTCAGTCTTATTTGGTTGGCTGAACCTCCAGTAATAAGAAAAGGCAAATTGGCATAAAATATGGCGTGTATACTACATCTGCAATAATAGATTTTTCTAGCTGTTAAAAATCATTATTTTTTTTAAACAGTTCTCCAAATAAATCACTAAAACTAAAACACCATTTAAAATAATAAAAGATTACATTGATTACGAGAAAAATTGGACATTTGTCATATCATTACAAACTTGAGTTGTGTATCTTAAAATTAAAAACTGTTAGTATCATTGCCTTTGTTTACTGTTTTATTTCAAATGGTGTTTGCTGATTTCTTGTATGTTTTAAAACTTTCTCCATCAATATATGTGAATGACCATAAATTAATACATGTGCAACTTATATAGAGCTTTTGTGAGGTAATGTGGGATAGCGCATAGATTTGCCAATCAGAGCAGAAATTTGTTTGACTTGAATAGACAGAAGGGTTGATCACACATTACATTCCTACCTGCCATGTTTTCGTGATGGTTTTCGCAACCTTCATGGGGTAACTTTCTTTGCAGGTGGCTCAGTATGTACTTCTGCCTGTGTTATGAAGAGCTGTGGTTCTGGGGCTTAAGTACTCTGCCTCATGATGGTTGGGGCAGACTTAAAACCAGCTGAGGATGGCTTTTTGTATGCATCAAGAGACAATGCTGTGAATTCTCGAAATGCCTTGATTTGTTGCTTCTAGTGCTCAGGACCTATTCCATCTGAGAGGATCAACACAAAAACTTTCATACCCAGGAGCAAGGTGGAACTTTCCAGACCTCTCTTCTTCAATGCAGTACTTACGTATGTAGGACCTCGCCAACTGCATTGACCTCTTTTGGGATGTCTTCCTTTCCTAACGTCTTTTTTGGGAGTTTGTACTTACATTCAAGACCATTTGTATTGAATCGACCTTCTATACCCAGACTATGTCAAGATGACATCACCAAGCATTCTTTGAACAACTTAAAACGGTTTTTGTCAAACCATGTATGAAAACTAGGAGCTAATTCATCCCACACAGGTTGAAAGCTTGCAAGCTTCGCATCGTAATCATCATCATCTTTTGCATCAGCCAATCCATCTTGCATCAAAACTTCATTCTGACAGCCGTAGATATCAGCTAAGATCTTTGATTGTGTTTTCTGATTACAGCCAAGTATATTCACCTTGTGAAGATCTCTTTCTTTCATTATCCAGATCAGTGCTAATTATACAAGATGGTTTTTGTTTAAGAAGCCCACCAGCAAACCTTCTATAGTGCTCCTGTGTCTTGTGGAAGTGAAAAAAACTTGGACCAGGAAACTGTGGATTTTTGCCTCTAGCATTTAGCAAAGCTTCATTGTCAAATGATGTATCTGTCAGCCATCGATTTATCCACCAATTCAAAGGTGGTATCAACTTGCAATACAGAATTTCCAACCACACAGAACCAATAGTGATCTTCAGGGATATAAGGGTTTGAGTTGACAGAAACATATCTTTTGTGAAGACAACAGAGCTAACTAAAGGATTTGTCTTTAGGGACACCATCAGCTGTTCTGTTTCACTTCCTCTCTTTACTCCCCTGTTTCATTATGCTTTTGATGAGTACTTGCGATTCTTGACAAATTTAAGGCCAGATATGGTCTCACTTACAGTTTTGGCTTCTACTTTTGCCAAATTTTGGCACTTGATCTGTGGACTTGTTGTAATATTTACTACCTTGGGGTTTGGAAGCATTTCCATGGCGGTGCATTATGAAATTTATTTTGGGGCCTGACCACTTTTATATGACGATGTAATAGGATTTCATCTCCTTTCTGGAAATTCCTCTTGCAGTAGCTATTGTTTTTGAGAATGAGGGGTTGTGGTTGCTGCAGTGATAATGACTTCTTAGCTCATACACCTCACCTTCCGGGACACTTTTGCGTTTGTACCACAGCATTCATTTACATAAAATTAATAACATTTAATAACATTTAATAGCATTTAATAACATCCTTAATAAACAGCTCTGATTCTTGGTATGAAACTATGGACAGGGGTGAAGTGAATCTGGCCATTTTCCTTGATCTAAAAAAGGCATTTGACACAATCGACCTTTACTATCTTATTAGCAAAATTAAATAAATATGGCATAAGAGGAATAGCAGGCGACTAGTTTACATCATATTTGCAAAATAGAAAACAGTTTTGCACAGTCAATGGACATAAAGCTCATGTCCATTCCAGTCAATGGACATAAAGTCTCATGTCCATTCCTGTTCATATTCTATCTGAATGATTTTGAAACCTGCCTTCAGTTATCAAAAGCCAGCATGTATGCAGATGACACACACGTTACTATTACATCAAAAAACCTTGAGAATTTTCTTGAGAATGCTCAAATTGAACTTCTTAACATTTCAGAATGGATGAGAATTAATAAGCTTACCGCCAATCCTAATAAAACAGAATACATGTTGATTGGACATCCCCGCTGAGTTAACAAAATGGAAGTCTCTATACAATATATTCTTGCAATCAACTTATAGAACGTCATTGAAATTGCAAGAATATACAAATCCCAAGATATAACCTTGAACATGTGAAAAAAGGCTTTCATTATTCAGCTCTTACTGCGTGGAACAGTATCCCAAACAATATCAGGGAGCTGCCAACTCTCCCGCAGTTCAAAAGATCTTTAAAAACTCATCTGAAGAGCTGAGTTAAACAGAAACACGACTCCCTGGAAGAGCAGCAAAATAGGCCCTAACTAATCTTATACATCTCTAAATTTCTTTTTTCAATTGATATACATTTCTTTTATGTTTAGTTATTATTATCATACTATAGATCATTGTAATTTTTAGCTGAAGGGATTTTGTGTATAAATAATTTAATATGAATGAATATGAATATGAATATGAATATACAATATCCAAGATAAGATGGCGTTTTGTGATCCACAGCTGCATAGACGGGTATTCTCGGCGAGTTGTTTTTCTTCGGTGTTCGTCCAACAAAACGCAGAGACAGTTTTAGATATATTTGTAAAGGCAGTGAATCAATACGGCTTACCATCGAGAGTACGCGGCAATCAGGGCATCAAAAATGTTGATGCTGCCAGGTATATGTTTTCTCATCCTTTGCAATGTCCATCAAGGGGTAGTTTTATAGCAGGGAAAAGGTGTCACAACCAGAGGATCGAGCGCTTCTGACTTGATCTTTTTAGTGGTTGTCTTTTCCTTTACTATTATCTATTCTTTTTCATGGAAGAACAGGAATGTCTTGATATCAGTGATGAGATTGATCTGTTTTGCCTTGAGTTTGTATACCTCCCGAGGATCAATTGGCACCTTTCCGTGTTCCTTGAAGGCTACCATAACCATCCTATTCGTACATCTAGTAACATGACTCCCATGCAGCTTTGGTTGCAAGGGCAATTACAGTATGAGCCAGCATTTTCAGATACAAATTGCGACATGAATAGTATGCATGACTATGGAATTGACTGCAATGGGCCTCTCCCCTCTTCACGATTTGATGGACCCGCTTACGAGAATGATGGTATAGAGATTCCCGCTTTGGTATAGAGATTCCCAGTTATTCTTTGGATTTGAGGCAAGAATTTTACACGAGATGCGATCCATTAAATGACTCAGAGTTAAATGGCATAGACATTTACCTACTGGCTAGATACATTATGAAATCTAGCATAGAAAGCAATTAATCATAAACAATCTACATTTGTTTTTTTTTTATAAGTGGTTATAAAATTTTCATCGCGAACTAACTGTGGTAAGAAAACACCACCTTAACCGCATGGCACTCTTGTTCGCCAGTTTGTATAAAGATATTCAAGTAACATATTTTCAAAAATTAAGAAAGAAATATAGATAACTTCAAACAAGAACATAAAGATACAATAACAAAATTCCAAATTTTAAATTAAGCCAATTTAAGATTTCAATAAACTGCGGAAAAATTTTTGTGCATACCTAAAAAATCTTTTTTCGTCTAATACCCCTCAGACTATGAACGCGAGAAACAGACCGAAACAATAAACTAAGGTTAAATTTTTACTCATACGAGGCTCAAAATTCACCAATCAGAAGGAGAAGGCGAGTCGGTATTGTGTTTTTAAACAGCAACCAGCTTGCGAGATTCAAAAATAATGGATGAAATGCCCTCGAATCTGGCAATGTTGTGTAACACACAATACCAGTTCGGCTTTACTTATCTGACTGGTGCATTTCGAGCCCCATCTGGGAATAGTTAAGGGTTTCTGTATTTTTCAACGTGTCCGACTCCGGGGGGTGTCAGACGAAAATAGCTTTTAAGCATGCCCGAAAATGTATCCTCTGTTCATCAAAACTGAAATACAACATAACTAATGCATAATGGAAGCGATAAATATAATAAAGTAAAGAAATGTTCATTGAAAGAGGTCAAACTGTTTTAATCTCGTCAAATCAATTATTATTAATCACCTTACCATTTATGGATTTGGAAAAGCTCCTTCTCCCATGCTTGATTGCGGCAATAATATCCTCTTCAAATTTTGACTTGCGCGATTGAACTGTAGGGAGCCCCAGGGTGTAAAGGCAGGCAGAGGCTGTTGGCAACACATACGAATCGTCATCGGGTAGAAACTCTACCTTTATCCTTATTGGTATACCTGGCTGAGGAGCTTGCAAGCCAGTTGCAAATTCCAATAATGCTTTTAATCTTGACTCTTCGTCGTCAATTGCAACTGGTTGGTTTCTGTTGTCTATAAAATTGATAAACCAGTCGTAGGTTTGCTTTTCGGAGAAGTTAGAAGGTTTCACTTCTTGCATCAAGGCTTTGAACTCAGCCGGCCTAAACACATTGTCAGTGGCAGTAAAGAGTTCTTTGAATCTTGTTGGGTACCTTTTTATGTAGGAGAAAAACCCCAGGGTCTCCAAACCCTGCCTGAACTCCTTTATAACTTCGTTTCTTGAACAAATTGTTTCGCTATGTATAATGTCTTGCATAAAGGAGTTTTTGTTTGTGTTTTTAATGCTTACGTTTGATGGCCAATTTGAACTATTGACTATTTACCAATATCTTCCCCAAACACAGCACCCAACTGTTGATCATTTTTTGCAATGTCAAGATCTTCAATAAGGCAATGAAGACTTTCATTGGTGGCATTTAGTGGTATTTCATGCTTGCTGAGCTGGCTAACTAACTCATCTCTATTCTCTTAAAGCAAGGCAGCAATGACTGATGGTGCCAAACGTTAAAGACTCTGAGGTGGACCATTTTGTACGATGGTATGCACTACCATTGCTCCACACAAGCGAAAAACAAACAATTTTAATTGAAACAAGACGAGATATACTCCCATAATCTCTTCTGCGGATGCTCCCATGCCATATTGAAAAATTCAATTTTTACTGCTCCCCCGTCAAGGCCATTCTCATCACTGTAAGTCACTTCGAAAGTTTTCCTTAGACCTTCACCATTGCTCGCAAGCTTTCTTTTATAGAATTTTAAAACGTCAGCCTAAATCGCTTCTCTACCTACTTTGAGTTCCTCAAATCCAATTCTGGATTGTAGAGTTTTGAATTCTTCCAGCAAACAAGCAAACATTGCAGGCTAGGCATAGCTTTGCAACTTGCACCAACAGATGACGCTGTGTCCATTCGAACTCTTTTTCCAAAGATATTTTCAAAAGCCGAAGAATCAATCGTTGATTTCTTGGCATCATCATCGAAATCGTTCTCTAGCAAGTTGTTTGCTGCCTCTCCTATAAGATAGCAACCAATCAGTGCAGCATTTATCGCACGTTCCTTATGATGAGGGAAAAGCTTCATAAGATCACCCTTTAAATTTGCGCTTCTGGGAGATGGCTGTTCATATTTACCAGAATTAAGGAGATTGTTATTGTTAGTTGACCCTTCGTCATCCGATCATTCGTCGAAAACTTCAATTCTTGTTTCTGTCGAACAAGCAGGTTCTTCTTTTTTGCAGATCTCCATGTGGCTTCTCATCGAAGCAAGTGGAGCCACTTTACAGCAATTTCTGCAGTTTGTTTTTATGCTGTCATCTGTCTGTCATAACACTTTTGAATGAGGAACTTGGGTCTGCATTGGTCGAATGTATATCATGGTGG
This sequence comes from Chrysaora quinquecirrha, assembly GCA_014526335.1. NCBI lineage: Eukaryota > Metazoa > Cnidaria > Scyphozoa > Semaeostomeae > Pelagiidae > Chrysaora > Chrysaora quinquecirrha. The sequence continues at coordinate 80,689 of JACTAT010000272.1, read as the reverse complement.
TAGAGCTTGCCTGTTTTTTCAGGTAAGGGACTGTATACCCATGGGGTGACATATTGATCAGCACCAGATTGCTGTTTATGCTACCTCTATCTGCTCGCAAAAGCTCGAATGCACCACCTTGAGGTTTTAGCTTCGGGTACACTGTCTCAAGCACCTGGCGCACCTTTCAATAGCTTGATCTCTTGTCATCTAACACCACTTTGCGCTTCCCCAAACCAGCCTCTTGTAAGGCAATCAATGTTGAACTGTTGGGGGTTTTCTTGGCAGTTGTATCTGAGAGAAGGCAAATGTCGTGAGTCCAGGACTCTTTTTGCTGTATGAAAACAACGTTGGTCTGCTTTCTCGCTCTTTTTTTCGGCAAAGCCTGTTGACTCGCACCACCACCAATGCTTTAGAATGCTGTCCTATCAGTAAGAGAAGAGAAGTTAAGAATCTTTGAATATAAGATCTGCAGGTATTTTTTCATAAGAAACTAAACAATTGATCTAGTACTGAAACTTTAAAAAAAATTTCAGATTTTGAGTCAGGGTTTCTTAAGAGTTTCTTGAAAACGAAAATTCTCGGACACTTTTAATTTCGGAAAATTTGTTTGTCCGAAAGTTTTAATGTCTGAAATTTTAGGTAGTCAAAAATTTTAAGTGTCCGAAATTTTTCCGGAAATCTTTTGTCCGAAACATATGGGTCCGAACATTTTCGTAACTGATGTATCCATATTGTCACATGCACACTTTTCTCTATAAAAGAATACAGCTGATGAGAATATTGCAAGGCTCAAACTTCATGGAGACATTTTCTTTGTTCTTTGGGTTTTTTATGATGCCCGAAAGCATGACTTCTAGATGAGGTTTTTAATTCTTATATACAATGTTTAAATATTTTTCTGTTCAGTACATATTCTGTTTTTCTTCGTAAAATGACGAATGGCAAATGACAAATATTACTCTACATATTTAAATCACCTGATCTCTTTTCTGTCCGAAAAATACAAATTTTCAATTAGGGCTATATTAATTAGTTTTATGACGCCATCAAAACGTATGACGTCATGGTAACCAAATTATCAAATCCCAAATTATATAAACAATTCTATATGCAAAATCTGTTGAAAGAGCTTTGCAAGGCGAGCCTATTGATGTACTACATCAAGAATTGATATGTAATGAAAGAATAAAAACAAGCCGAACGGCTTCAACACGGTAGCGACACATTGGAACTTAAACGGTACCTGAAAGTATTATGGTGATTGTTTGCTGATGAACTGTTGACTCTTCTACACGTTTTTTATACGAGGTTTGGTCTGAGTTGAGGCTGTAAGTTCCTTATTTTTTTCCAAATGAGGCTTAAGTTCCTGACACTGCTCCTTGTCGTCAAATATGTATGACTAGTACTTTTTACTGCAAATTTGCTTCGTTTTCTAACTTTATTTATAATTTAGTTTTTTTCGGAAGTATGATGGGAATATGTAATGTTATTATTAAGACAGTTGTTAAAACCGCCTTGTTTTGAAAAAAATATTCTTAGTTTTTCATCTGAGCCTCAGTTCAATTTTTCGGGCATTTTCAGCCTTAAGTTTCTGATAAAGGTGTTCCTTATAAAAAAACGTTCAACCTAGCTCATTTGTAATTTATATTTTATACCAAAATGGTTAGACCAATTCGACGAAGTAATCTCATATTTGAAAGCAAGTTGGGATGGCGCTATAATGATAACTGGAGACACTAACATCGATCTCCTCTCGCCAGAAGCAGCGGACAGTAAAAAATATCTAAGCCTACTGGAACAATATAATCTGCATCAAATTGTTTCAAAGCCAACAAGAACAGCAACAACAACCAGTACTCTCATCGACCACATCATAGTAAGCCAGAAAGATCAAGTGAAACATACGGACGTGTTACCATGCCCCACGATTAGTGATCACGATGGACCGTACGCCCTCCTAAATGTTCGATTGAAGAAATACGAACCTCGATTCAAGTATATCAGAGACGAACGTCAATTCAGTGAAGCGAAGTTCGTAAAAGACCAAGATCAAGTCCCATTTAATCTTGTCTATGGAGTAGAAGATCCAGATGAAAAGTTAGAAAAATTCAATTCTCTTCTACTTGAAGCAATTAATCGTAACGCTCCAGTGAAGAAAATTAAAGTGACGAGACCTCCAGCTCCATGGATGCACGATCCAGAAATTCGCTACCTCCAGCAGACATGTTTTCAAAATCGCGTTGAATTTCGCAATTCTCGAGATCAAAATGTTCTGAAAACTCTCCGTGAAAACAGGAGCCTTCTAAAAAAGAAAATTCGCGCCGAAAAGTCAGCATTCTACCGAACTGCTTTGTCACCCAAAAAGCCCAAGGAAAATCATGGAAAATCATCAATGCAGTTCTTCACCCTCCAAGCAAACGAAATACTCTAAACCTGGATGAAATGAACCTTCACTTTGCATTAACAGCTGAGAGAACCCTGAACAAAACTGCAACTCCTGTTGAAGATATCTTCACAACAATTTCGAATCTACCGCAGGAAAAAAATAATTGCTTCAATCTTAGACATGTACTATACCACGAAGTACTCAAAGAACTCCGATCCTTAAGAAGAGATACATCAACAGGTCCCGATAATATTCCTGCCCGATACATTAAGCTCGCTATGAATGTCATATTCGCTCTGTTAACTCACATAATCAACTCGTTTATCAATCACAGCGCATTCCCAACATCATGGAAGAAAGCACGCATTATACCTATTGGTAAAATTATAAATCCCACAGAAAAGAGTGACTTTCGTTCTATTTCGATCCTACCCGCGCTCTCTAAGGTATTCGAAAGACTCGTTGCAAATCAAGTAATCGCCTTCATTGAATCTATGCATATTTATAGAAACACAGTAGCCGGTTTTCGTAAAGGCTTTTGTACGGGTCATTCACTTCTGAAAATAAGAGACAATATAAGAAGAGCTATGAAATATGGTGAGCTATCACTCCTAGTATTTATGGATCTCTCCAAAGCTTTCGATACACTCGCACATGACACCCTGATAATGAAAATGTACCAACAAGGCTTTCTAAAGAATTCCTCTCGTGGACAACAAGCTATTTAACTTCCCGTAGACAATACGTTCAAGTTGATGCGAAATCATCAGGCACTTTACCCACAACATTTGGTGTACCGCAGGGATCCATCTAGGGATCAATGATATTCAATCTTTACGTAAATGATCTACAAGGTCATTTTTCATCCAGCTCGGTACAATATGCTGACGATACGACAATATATGAAGCGTGTGAGCCAAATGACTTAGAAAATGCCCAATATCTGCTGAAAAACTCCCTTAGGAAGGTGAATGAGTGGTCTGTTCAAAACTCATTGGCAGCCAATGCAGTTAAAACGAAATATCTACTATGTGCATCGAAACGCTTGTACGACTACCACAACGTAAAAAAAAGGAAATCAACCTTAAGTTAGGTTCTACGGAGCTGCAACTTGACAAAGAGCCGCGTTACTTGGGAATATACCTTGACCAACATCTGGACTGGGGAAAGCATGTAAAACACATCTTATCCACTTGCTACGGAAAACTATCTGTGCTCCGTAAAATTAAAAACTTTACATCATTTTCAGCACGGAAAATGCTTGCGCAATCACTGATCCTGTCGAAGATTGATTTTAACGATTACGTTTATTCGCCTTTGACGCAGTGTTAACTGAAGAAACTTCAGCGACTACAAAAGGCAACTGCAAGCTTTGTTATATAGCGCTACGCACAGACAGAAGATATATTGAAAATTGGATGGTTACCAATTGCTGAGAGACGGGAATTTAACATCTTGAAACTGGCCTTCAAAGCCATCAATAATAGAAACTGGCCCGAAATTAATAAACTTGAGATCCAAAATAGTAGTAGTGAGACCCGTATAAGACCTTCAGTGATTCCAAATACTTTTCTGGATACCGCCGCAAGTAGCTTCAATGCTCTTCCTAGTCATATCAAACAGCATACTAATTTTAACATGTTTTGCACTGATGTTAAAACATTCTTGATGAAGAAAGCGAAGGACTCAGAGAATTAAAATCTTTTAAATTGATTGAATTTGAATTTGTAATATTTTTTCAGTTTCATGTAATTGCTTTAACCTTGTAAAATAGATTTGTATTTAATTTTTGAGCTGAAGAGCCACACTTGTAGTGGATACGCTCATTTATGCCATATATAATAATAATAATAGTAATAATAATAATTAAATTTACGATCAGTTCATAGAGGGCCGCCCCTTGCAAGAATCATCATCATCATCGAAATCATCGTCATAGCAAAACACCATCTAAATGTGGACATTATGTTGTCGCAAGAACATCAGGTCAGTGATTTGTTTAATGGAGCCTCGAGTTGTTCTATTATTATGGTTTAATTATTCATAAATGTAAGTCATGTAATAGTGGTATTACACTCATTTTTATAAGAAATTAACTAAAAGAAACTCTATATGTCCTTTAAAATGAAAAAATCTTCTGGTGCAGTAAAAAGTGAAAAACCACTAATAACCCATTTTAGTCTAAAATATACACATGTACATAAAGCATTATATTTCATTATATATAGAGACATATGTATTTATATATATTCAGCACTATATTTACTGATGTCGTTTCTATGATAATTATGCAAAAATAGCGGACTGAACCTATTAAAGTTGATATAATTTTGTTTTAAAAATATGTAAATACCTATTGAACTTTTTCGCAATGTTTTCTTTCACATTACTGTAAGCTCAGACGGGCTACGCAAAGGAATTTTGAGTACCCTGTCCGGCTTAGTTAAGTAAGGAATTACGTATCCTCGTTGGGATTAAAAAAGTGGGATATGAGCTCGCCTGAAATCCTGATTCATTGCCTCAGCTGTAGCAGAAAGGCAGCTGCCTGAGCCTGATGGATTTGAGAAAGTAGCTCTCACAGAAGGTCGCTCGGTAGTCGATCCACACGCAGAAAAGCGTGTAAAGCTGGCTGAATTGGTGGAAGAGGTCGACAAACCATGGCCAGAAGGAGGAATTCGTACAAGAGTTTTCCTCTAGCACCTACTCGCATCGGAGGCATAAAAGGCCTGCTTACTCTACTAGTTGCAGTTGCCGAAGAGCTGGAACTCAAAATAAAATTGCTGCTTATTGATGAGCTTTCAGTCTGAAGAGGACTGCTTGTTTGGTTCTCTTGGTTCTCTTCTAGTTTCTCTATGCGCTTAATAGGTGTTTTAGGAAGCACGGCGAGATTATTTTTCTTATTATTACTATCTATATCTTTTTTTATCAGATTTTCAGAAAAACCACAGTATCTAATTTGCTCTGACATTTCTTACGAGAGATGATCCTGAAACGAACTCCCGACAGTTCAAAGTAGCTATCAATGAATAATGATAATGCAACACGCCCCCTTTGCCTTCCATGCATGAATCATTGTCAATCAAACTGCCTCGTCGAAGAGTACGCTCCTTCCCAGCTACCTTTACAACGCAACATTCAGAATGTCCTCTGATGACTTCCTCTCGAAAGACTAATTCAAATCAACAAAGAGGTTAGTTCCTCAACGAAGACAAGATTTCCTCTCATCTAATCGGCAATCTCCTCAACCGATTGTCTTCAACCTATTTGTCCAGCACCTAGCTCCATACTCTTTTTTTATGTTTCTAAAGCAATGACTCTAAAATTTAATGTCCAGGCATATAAAATATGTGAGCAAAATGCAATAATTACAGTAAGTTATAGTAAATGTTTTCAACTATTTATTAACAATAGTTCTTATTTGTTAGAACAAAATTTTTTATTAAGTTTGCAGCAATTTCAATTTTGTAGCAGTTTTATCTGACAGGGATTGCATGGATCAAATAAAGAGAATTGTCTCTTGAGGAAAACTTTTATGACAGATAAAAGTTAAAGTAATTTCAGAGAACTGTAGGGAAATAATCAATTCCAATCTTTTTTATTTTCGACAAAGGCCTCTTATGAAAATGAAACTTAGAATACCCTCGCAGTTACTAGTGCACAATTTCTTTTCCTTCCTGTAGGCACTACACAAGATATGAGTTATGGATAGGGGTGTTTCATAACAAAGTGATGCAGTGTTGTGACCTTGTGACATACATCATATGTCTGTAGCAGAAATCATGTACCTGCGGGTAGTTAACAAATTTTCTTTCACAAAATGTGTGTGCAGGTATTAATAAACTTGACGCTGCAAATCACCTAAAATGGCCCACTTATTGCAGAAAATAGGGGATCAAATCCGCAGTTTTTGTGATGTGAAACCACCCTGGTTGGACAAATACGGGATAGTGAAATTTTTAGCGTACTTTAAGATGCAAAATACCGAACAATCTTACGAGAGAAATGTATTGTGAAATTAGTATCCCCATGAAAATTGTGTCTTGCTGTAATTATTGATGTTTATGCAGCCTCGCTTTGACATACAATATTCATAATGTTAATCATCATTCAATCATTCAATCAAATATCTGATAGCCGATTTCAATAATAACCGTGATTTTGATTTGTTTTTCATCTTTGATTCTCCGGCTGATTTAAACAGCACATTTTGTTTGAACTGCACTTTGAAAAAACCCTGCACAAGAATGCCAACCGAAATAAAATTAAGCATTACTTTCATTTCCATTTCACAATCCAGTTGTCTCGGGCAGTGGGGAGGAAATTGCCTTCCCTTTTCTTCAGGGCAGAAATCAGATTTCAGAGCCAGAGCAATCGCAGATCGCCTGTCCGCCATTGTCAAGATGCTAAATTGTTATTGCTGCTGCTTCTGTTTGCAATTGCGATTACTGATCTGGACACCTGTGTTCTCCTCTGGCCACGCCTCTTCCTCATCAGGCCGCGCCCAAATCTCCTCTGCAGCAGCGAAATGACAATGAAATTTGTTGTTAAAATAGCTATCAGTGCCTCTTTCAAGAAATCAAGAAACTCTTCTATTTTAGAATAATATGGACTAAGACGTAAAAAAAGATATAAGAAATTATTTCCACTTTAAAATTTAACATTCTATATCTGGTTTGCTTTATGTAATGTTTATGTAAACAGGGCCATCGGAAGCGGGGGCTGGGTCTTGAGTCCCCCCAATAATTTCGAAAACAATGGTATGACGTCATAAAATCATTACCTTTCAAATACCTTTCTGCTGTTTAGCCCCTCCCCCAAACTGGGATTCCTTACGACGGTGCTGGTAAAAATCACCCCCCCAAACTATGAACTCTTGTTGTCAATGCTTGGAAATTTCCATAATTGGGCTGCTAAGAAAAACATGATAATTCACATTAAACAATTATTTCGAAAAAATTGTTTAAATATTGTTTTTATTTAAACACTCTAAGAAACTTTTACTATACCAGTCGTACTCAAACTCTATACGCCTCAGGGCAGGGTATAAGGCTTAGGGTTTAGGGTTTAGGGAAAGATTCTAGGGGAGAATAATAAGCGGAATACGAGGATAAAAGACTTTCTAAGCCTTCTTACAGCTTGAAATTGCAATTACTGTATACAACCATCATCTTTGATGAGATTCCACTTTTTTGTGTCAAACAGAGTGAATTTCTCGATTTGTCTTCAATTTCCCGACCTCTTTTAATAAGGTTTTGGCTATATCTAACTGGCTTGAATTCACAAACTACAGCATGTACAAAAAGGCCAAAGTTTCAGCATTTAGGCCTATAGACCTACTCTACTGAGTGGAGCTTTTAAAAAACAGCTTGCATCTGTCAGATTAGATTGACACAATGAGGCGAAGAGAAGAATAAAATTTTAATGCTTATGTTAAATTGTTGCTGAATAAAATTTAATCTTTGTTTTTTCTGTAATCATAAATTGTTTATGAGCAGTCTAATATATGGCGAAACAAGGAAGTGTGCGTCCAACTTAATCCCCTCGGGACGAGTGAAAAACAAACATAATCAGGTGAAATAATGAAATTACCAAATAACAAAAGCGGCCATTGTTTTAGTGTAGCACACACCCCCTGTTATGTCGGTAACTAGGGCCCAGTCTCCTAGCTCGCGGACTGGAAGCACGAGAAGCTAAGATGGCTGTTTGTCTTTTCATTTAGCAAACTTCCTACCTAGTTTAGGATACTATCATTGGCGACGAGGATGTCAAAAGACCTCAGTAACAAGAGAAAATAGTCTAGAGTTGTTTATAGTGACGTGTAACCGTCCAAAAGTTCCTTTGTGGAATGGCGATGTCTTCTTTAGCTCCTATGGTCGCGTTTGACCCAAACGGTGACCAATCAACTATTTCGGTACGTTGGAAAGATTGGTTAAATCGTTTCAACAGATTCTTAGTGGCAGCAAATATAACAAATGCAGCAAGGAAACGTGCCATGCTGTTATATCAGGCTGGCCCAGCAGTGGATAAGATTTTCCAGACTTTGGAAGACACTGGAAATGATGACAATTTTGATGCAGCTGTAAGTAAACTTACTGAATATTTTGAGCCCCAGCAAAATGTACTTCATGCTACCTACATGTTTCGTCAATGCAAGCAAGCATCAGAAGAGTCTTTGGCAGAATACCACGTACGGTTGCGTACCTTAGCTGAGAAATGTGATTTTGGGGATAAAACTGATTTTGAAATAAAACTGCAGATAGTAACCCATGGTACATCAACACATTTACGCAAGAAAGCTCTTCGAAATCCAGATTTTACACTGAAACAAATGCTGGAAGAAGGTCAGCGTGTGGAAGCTAGTACACTGCAGACATTTGAAATTGAAAATTCATTATGTGCAGCTACAAACAAAGTCAATTTTGTCAAAGGGAGGAGGCAACAAGCCCCAAAGAATTGCAGAAATTGTGGAGGTGCATACCCACATCAATCCAGCTGCCCAGTACAAGGTAAGAAATGCTATAAATGTGGCAAGAACAACCATTTTGCCAATTTATGCATGTCAAAGTCAAGTCAAAACACTGAAAAACCAAATCCAACAGGGAAATTTAGGCCAAAACAGGTCAGGCAAGTCACAAAAGTTACAGAAGCAAACTCCAGTGACTCAGAAGATGATTTATATGTTTATCCAGTTTTGTCACAGTCAAAAACAAACAACAACATGGCAAATGTCACAATAAAAGCCCATAATTTTAAAATTTTGGTTGACACTGGAGCGAGTATAAATGTAATTGATGAAACAACTCATTCAAAAATGAAAAATGCACAGTTACGTGCAACCAAAGATAAAGTGTTTCCTTACAATGGTGAGAATCCAGTAAAACTTTTAGGCTGTTTTCAAGCAATAATTGAAACCAAAGCAAAATATGCTGTGGCAACTTTCTATGTAGCAGAAGGTAATGCAGGCTGTTTACTCAGTTCAGCTACTGCACAGGAGCTTGGGTTAGTTAAACTCAATTTATGTGCAGTGCAAGCACCAAAGCCTATACCAGAAAAAGGACAAATGCCAGTCAATGCAAACAGCACACCTGTAGAACATAAAACGAACAATTTTCCAGAAATTTCTGAAAACTCGCAGCTATTTCAAGGTATTGGAAAGTTAAAAAACTATCAGTTGAAGTTAGATATTGATGAGACTGTGAAACCAGTTGCTCAAAATCAAAGGCGCATCCCTTATCACCTAAGAAAACAAGTAAACCAAGAACTGAAAACCCTTCAGGGGTTAGACATCATTGAAAAAGTTCCAAATGATGTAGCAACACCATTTGTTTCACCTATAGTGGTAGTACCTAAAAAGAATGGCTCAATCAGGATTTGTGTGGACATGCGGTGTGCCAATAAGGCCATCAAACGAGTTAGACACAACATTCCCACTGTTGATGATATCACAATGCAGCCCAATGGAGCATGTTTCTTTTCAAAGTTGGATCTAAATCAAGCATACCACCAAATTGAACTCCATCCTGATTCACGATACATTACTACCTTCACAACACATAAAGGTCTTTTCCGATATAAGAGACTAAGTATGGGTATAAATGCTGCTTCTGAAGCTTCCCAGTATGCACTGCAAAATGCTTTGCGTGGTGTTAAAGGTGTGTTGAACTTAGTGGGTGACATTCTAGTTTTCGGCAAAACACGTGAAGAGCATGATTCGGCTTTACAAAATTGCCTTAATAGATTACAGGAATGTGGCTTAACATTATACAAGGAAAAATGTGACTTTCTAAGAACAGAAATTGATTTCTACGGAGTAAACTTTTCGAAAAATGGGGTAAAGCCTGACCCCAAGAAAATTGAAGCTTTCATCGAAGCATCCAGACCACAAAACGCGTCTGAAGTTCGAAGTATACTGGGAATGGCCAACTATTCCTCTCGATATATTCCCAATTTTGCAAATATTACAGAGCCTCTACGCCGTCTAACGCGCAAAAATGTAACATTTGTTTGGAGCACAGAACATGCAAATGCCTTTAAAAAGCTAAAGCAACTGTTGAGTAATAGTCCAGTTATGGCTTATTTTGATGTCAAAAAGGACACTCAGATAGTAGTGGATGCAAGCCCTGTTGGGATATCAGCAATTCTTGCTCAAGCCCCCAAGAATTCAGATGATTTTCGTGTCGTCGCATATGCTTCCCGTGCACTAACGGATGTAGAACAGCGCTATTCACAAACGGAACGCGAGGCACTCAGTATAGTTTGGGGCATAGAGTATTTCCATTTATTTGTATATGGTGCCCATTTTACTCTGATCACAGACCATAAACCTTTGGAGTGTATTTATGGTAACCCGCAGTCGAAAGCACCTGCCAGAATCGAACGATGGCTATTGCGGTTGCAGCAATATGAATTCACAGTAAAATATAAACCAGGAGCGGATAATCCAGCCGACTACCTGTCTCGTCATCCGGTTGCACAACCAACCATCGAAGATGATGCAGAATTCTATGTTAACAAATTAACAGAACATTCAGTTCCGAAGAGCATGTCTTTAGATGACATAATTTCAGCAACAAATTCCGATAAAACACTGCAAGATGTCAAAGAAGCCGTATCTTCTAGTAATTGGAATTCCCCTGAGGTTCAGTTATTCAAAACAGTGAAAGATGAACTCTCCATCAACCAATCAAATGGAGTTATTTTACGGGGTACCAGAATTTTCATGCCAATCTCTTTACAAAAACGTGCTGTACAGCTAGCCCATGAAGGTCACCAGGGTTTAGCTAAAACAAAAGCTTTGATTCGGGAAAAAATTTGGTTTCCTCTAATTGATAAACTCGTGCAAGAAGAGATAGCAAAATGCCTTCCTTGCCAAGCCACTGGTCCAGAAAATCTACCAGAGCCACTGAAAATGACAAAATTGCCAGATGGTCCATGGCAACGCCTCAACATAGATTTCTTTGGCCCACTGCCAAGTGGTGAATATTTACTGGTATTAATTGACGCATATTCTCGTTTTCCTGTTGTTGAGATTTTTCTATCTACAGCATCACCAACAATAATACCAGTCCTGGATAGAATCTTCGCAATGCATGGTATACCTCTTGTAGTAAAGGCTGATGGCGGACCGCCATTTAATGGTAATGATTTTAAACGCTACATGAACACGCTCGGGATTCAGTTTCCTTCACCAACACCGTTATGGCCCCAGGCCAATGGGGAGGTTGAAAGTTTTAACAAACCTTTGGGAAAATCTATTCGCGCAGCAGTCGCAGAAGGCCGCAATTGGTGGCAGGATATACAACGATTCTTACTCGCATATCGCACGACCCCTCATTCATCTACGAACGTGCCGCCCGCTGAACTTCTGTTTAATCGAACGGTAAATGGAAAGTTACCAGGGCTTAAATTAAAAAAACACATAAACAGGCATGATGAAGCAAGAAAGAATGATGAAACGGCAAAAGAGAAACAAAAAGAATATGCAGACAACAAGAGACGCGCACGACCTTCCGATATTGCAGTAGGCGACACTTTTTTGGTTAAGCAAGACAAAAAGAATAAATTGTCTACGAGATTTAATCCGAAACCATACATTGTAATATCGCGAAAGGGCTCAAAAGTGACAGCCGAAAATGACACTCATCGCATAACTCGAAATGTAAGTTTCTTCAAGAGATTTCAGAAAACAGAGTCATCTGAAGATTCGAGCGACGTGGAAAATAATGATTGTGCAGATCTTCGTAATGCTGCAGATGACCATCATATCCCAGAAACATTTCCTGTTGTAATTCCAGATGATTCAGATACAGACCAAGAAGTCGATAGAAGATACCCAGAAAGGAGGAGAAACAGGACACAATTATATGGACCAGCGATTTATTAAGTACTATTTGTTCGTATTCAAAAGATTCGTTTTGTTGCGAAATGGACGCCTTTATAAAATTGTTTTGTTGTGAAAGGACACTACGTATATAGTAAAATTAAAAGGACACTGCGTATTTAGCAAAGTAAAAAGTATTATTAGTTCGTTGTTTTTAAAAAGGGGGAAGTAATGTAGTGTAGCACACACCCCCTGTTATGTCGGTAACTAGGGCCCAGTCCCCTAGCTCGCGGACTGGAAGCACGAGGAGCTAAGATGGCTGTTTGTCTTTTCATTTAGCAAACTTCCTACCTAGTTTAGGATACTATAATTGTGATAATTTAAAACTTAATTTTGTCAAATACCTGATTCGAGTATTTGTTTTTCATTTTACTGACTCTTTTTGTACAGTTTGTAAAATTGGTTATGCAATACAAAGACAACTCTTGTTCAACTTAAACTACTTGCTAATACACAACCATAACCCTTGAAATTCACTTCGATCATAGTCAATAGAGTAAACACTGTTTATTCTATTGACTAGGTTTCGATATACTCATGGCAGTCTCCTGCAATACTTGCATTCGGGTTGCATTTTGCCTCGGAGCAGCACTTCCTTAACCGTGTTAACGGCTGGTAAGAAAAATAATCTTCCATGTGGAATTTCTTCAATATTTAGGTACTATTATTCCTAAGAGTGGGAACTCCAACTGAATCCAGACAAGAGGTCCATTCTGTTTGAGGGTCTTACCGAATGACTACCAAATGGCCCGATTTAGAAAAATAAAGAATTGATACTGCAGCTTTGGGATGGTTTTGGTACTGTAATTTTGGCTATGTTACTACTCTTTACACCAACTTTCCTAGTTTTTTTGAGCGTTGTTTGCAACCTTGCGTATTTGAATGATAGAAAACTTTTACAGAATGTTTTATTGCTGAATCGGATGCTGCCAAAAGGTCACAATTTTTAACTACCTAAACTACAATGTTGGTGAAAGTTTACTACCATGTTAGGGTTATATCGAAAAGTTAAGCATTTTACTGGTCCCCCCTGTCAGGCCTCAATGGAGTACTCCGGGCTATTATTACAGTACTTAGTGTAGTAAAATGGGAACAAAATGTAAAAGAAAATAAAAATATAGCTAGCATTAGCGAAGGATTTTCGGTAGTCAGAAAGTGCCAGTATATTCTTCCTGCTAAGCTGCAGGCGTATAGTAGGTGCATAGTGTGTATGTAGAGTAGCGGAAACATTTTGACTGCCATTTCATCTCTATTTGATTGGCAAACTGGATAACGGCTCAGAAAATTGTAATCTAAATGTCCCGAAATGGTCATTTGGGCGATTATAACCCAATAATTCTCATAATTTTCCCAGGGAGCATGCCCCGAACCCCCTAGTCCAAAGAGCTTTTTGTATACATTTTGTATACAGTTACCCTTTTCTTGTGCCCATCGATTTTTTAAAGAGTTCGATGCCCCAAAGAGTTGGGCCCTTAGACGCATCGTAGCAGGCAGGCCACACCCAGGCCACACCAATTTTTGACGGCAAATTTACATTCGACATCCCCTTCCCCTGCTTGAAAGTTCTAGCTTTCAGGGGTCTAGCAGTTACAATTTAGTCGTAATTAATTAACAAAAATGCTAACAAAAGTACGATTTAACTAAATTGCAAGACTACGTGGTACAGTAACATAACAAAACATTAATTAATGAAATACTAAGAATATATATACGTTAATTATTCTTAATTATTCTTAATTAAGCAATTATTCTAACTCTTTTTAGTATTTAAGGAATATTTCCGCTCTTTTATTTAGTTGTTGTTCTTAGTTCGTCACGTCATTCGCTTCGTTTACGTATTCAACTTAATCGTTTCGATGTTCACAGTAATTACCAATAGTTTATGTATATAGTTTATTATAGTTATGTATATATTTGGGAGATAAGTTGTTCTCTTGTTTCACGTTCTTCACAAATTGGTGCCGTGACCAGGATTCGAGTTATTGCCGTTCGTATTCCTTCATTCATTCGTAATCATGCCGCCGAAGCAAAAAAAAGCAGTTCGAGAAACTCAAACAAGAGAGAAGACAACTTAGACGCACATTCACGAAGATTTTCAACGAGGCATCCGTTCTATTCACGAAGACAACTCTCACAGACGACGAAATCACGACTCTAAAGTCAACATTCGAATTATTAAAGGCTACGTTTCAAGAAGGAAACAATCTAGAGAAAGACATCAAGAACATCTTCCTTGAAGAGGTAGAAGATGAAGCCGAACAGGATGAGTTCTTTAATGAAGGTGATTCTGTTATAATTGCAAATAAAGGTAAGCTCAGTAAACTTGAGTTCATTATCTCTAAATTCGAAAAACCAGCCGCAAATCCGGCCACGCCGTCACCATCCTCGCCACAGCCACAACCTTCTTCTTCGACTCCCACGTTTTCACGTTCGAAACTACCAGATCTAAACCTCCCAACTTTCGATGGTAATATTACGGAGTGGTTTGGGTTCTGGGAACGTTTCCAGTCGCAAGTAGGGAAATCTCCTGATCTCCCTATTTCCGCCAAGTTCACGTACCTTATGGGTCAACTCAGAGGAGAGGCATTGGCTACTGTGAAAGGTCTTATCCCTTCAGATCAAAATTACGCTATTTTAGAAGCTACATTACAGGAAAACTTTGGCCTTCCTAGGAGAATCATTCGCGCTCACGTTTTGAATTTGCTTAAAATGCCTAAACCGACCCCCGTTGCCAGTAGCGTACGTCATTTTTACAATTCTTTGATTGGTGATATTCGTTCGCTTGAATCTCTAAAGATTGATGTCGCGGCTTGTGCCCCATTCCTAGTGCCCATCATAGAAGACAAGCTTCCTGGTAAAGTACTCAGTCATATAGGTGATTGTGGTATACAGTCAATTTTCGATTTAAATGGCTTTATTGAGAAATTCAAAGAATATATTACTCGCCAAGAGCAGGCAGCAATCGCAAATCGGCCAACTGGCCACCAGCCGTCTTTTGAGTCATACGAGCCCCCGTCTACTACTTTCAGCATTCTGTCTGCCTCCGGAAACGTTCGTTGCCAACTTTGTAAGGGCCCACATGCCGCCCAACGCTGCCCTCTGCCCGCAGCCGATAAGACAACCGCTGTAGTTAGCAATAAACTTTGCATTAACTGTTTATATACGGGACATCGCGTCTCACAATGCAATGCTAAAGGTCGTTGTGCTAAATGTAAGGGAAAGCATCACACAGCTATTCACGGGATTCAAATCCACCGTAACACTAGTTCAAGTAATTCTCAACGTAACAGTAATTCAGCAAGGCAACCCCCGTCGCAAGCAAACACGCATGTTGCTATAATTTCTAACGAGCCACCTACGACTCATGCCGCTCCTAGCATTATTCCTACGGCTCCTACGTCATCTCAACAAACCGTTTCTAACTGTGCTTTCGCTGCACCACGTTCTAGCTTGTTGGATATTAACATTGAAAATAACATTGATTCGTTAAAGCCTGTTTATTCTTCTGATTTAGAGTCTAACGTTATTAATTTCAAGGATTCTGATACGCTTATAAGGTCTCGTAATGTTGATATCAACACTGTCGTAACCAGTAGCGTCGCTAACACGATTCTTTTGAAAACCGCTAAAGCTCTCGCAATTTCTGCAGATAAGAAAGTTACAGCCAGAATCTTTTTCCACGAAGGCTCACAACTCAGTTATGTTCGCACCGCATTTGCTTCTGAATTGGATTTAACTCCTACGTCATACGAATTCTTGTCCGTATCTGGTTTTGGGGGAAAAGTAACTATGGGGTAACAAACATTGGCCTAGAAACCCCCACAGGAATAGAAAATGTTCGTGTTCTCATAACACACGAAATTGTTCAACCTTTGCAACAATATTGCTTCAAGGAAATAAAATCTAACCCCCGTCTTCAAGATTTGCCTTTGGCTAACGATTTTAAGGATGGCTCCTATGTCGTTGATATTCTATTAGGAGATGATGCCGCGTATCGCTTTCTTGGCAACGTTTCACAAGAAAGTTCACACCCATTGATTCAAGAATCTAAATTCGGATACGTCTTATCCGGTCCTTTGCTTAACGATTCAAAGCCGACTTGTGAGTCAACACCAAATGTCACGACATTTCAACAAACACGATTAATTCGCCTTTCGCAGATTCTGACAATAGCCAAAACGACTCTGCTGTTTCCTTTGAAAATTTGATGAGCAATTCATCTTTGTTTATTCAAATCGACCGTCTATTTCAAGATTAATTCGTTTCCGAAACACCTCAGGACACGCAAATGAATGAATGTTTGCATTCCTATCGCCAGCAAATCGAATTTCGAAATGGGTCTTTATACGCTCCTCTACCTTGGAAAACTGACCACCCACCTTTGCCTTCGAATCTTAACCTCTGCAAAAAACGTTTAGAACAAGTCACGACGCGATTAAACAAACTAAGCCTAATGGACGCCTACGGTAAGGTTATGGCCGAACATTTGTCCAATGGTTATATAGAAGAGATCCCTGATTTACAACAACCATGGCCTGAAGAAGGATGTCATTATCTTCCTCATTTCTTTGTTTTAAGGGATTCCGAAACAACTCCTTTAAGAATCGTTTTCGCTGCCAACACCGGTCAAGTTAGTCTCAACGACTTTCTTTATACTGGCCCCTGCCTCCTCAAAAATTTGGTTGAGTTGCTAATTCGTTTTCGCTTTCCAAAATACGCATTCGTTGCTGATATTCAACGCACTTTTCTAAACATCAAGCTCAGAGAAGAGGACAGACCGTTCGTACGTTTTTTATGGTACAAAGATAACGACCCGTCAAAAGAAATCTGTGTTTACACATACAACACAATCGTTTTCGGCCACACTAGCAGTCCAATGACACTAGATGCTATTCTACTCGAGCATTTGCAGAAATATAACGATCCCACCGCTGTCGATTTATCACAAAAGCTTTACGTCGATAATCTCTTTTCCGGTGCTCAAACCGAGGCTGCAGCTACAGCTTATTTCCATAAAGCGCGCGAAATCATGGAAAAAGGTCATTTCGTTCTCCGACAATGGTCGACAAATTCGCCAAGTTTACAAAAACTGATAAACGCTAATCAACTCAAAACCAAACCCGGCATTATTTCTTTGCTCGGTCTTCAGTGGAATCCCTCTGCTGATTGCATTTCGTTTCAACCGAAAAAATTTGATTCATCCGCGGATTCTCTTACGAAACGTAAAGTGTTAAGCATCGCAAGTCAATTATTCGACCCGCTTGGTCTTGTTTTACCCGTCACCGTACTCGCTCGTCTATTTCTCGCTGAACGTTGGGTTGAAAAACTCGGATGGGACCAACCTTTGCCTATTCAGAAAATAAACGCTTGGAAAAACATTGAAAAAGAACTTTCTGTCGTTTCGAATTTCCAGTTTCCTCGTTGGATTGATTTCGATCCTAATCAGCCAGTTTATCTACACATTTTTACCGACGCTAGCAAGCTAGTCATGGGTGCCGTCGCGTACCTTAGTCAGGGTGACAAATGTATTCTTCTTGGTTCAAAATCCAAATTAGCGCCTCGTGGTAAGAAAACTCTTACTATCCCTCAGCTTGAACTGAGTGCTATGTTGCTTGGATCTCAATTTTGCACCAACATGCTTGAAATAATCAAGAAAGAATTCGCTACAGTTCATGTTCGCTTGTGGGCTGATTCGGAAATCGCATTGCATTGGCTTTCGTCAAAGCGCAAGTTAAAGCAATTCGTGCAAAATAAGGTTGACGCAATAAATCGCCTTTTTGAATCTTCTGTCTGGGGTCTTACACCCTCACCAGAAAACCCTGCAGACCTCGTCTCTCGTGGCTGTAGTGCGCAGTCTCTGCTCAAATCGCAATTATGGCATAATGGTCCATCTTGGATAAATAACACAGCCTCGTGGCCTCAATGGCCTAAATCGCAACCCGTTTCATCTACAGTTGCCGCTTCCGTCGCTGAACAGCAAATAGCGTTACCGTCGCCTAGCGTTTGCAGTATCATAGATTTATCACGTTTCAATGACTATTCTCGCCTTCTGGCGTCGTCAGTTTATGTCCATCGTTTTTGCTTTCGTACTGGGACTAAAGGGACCCCTACTACTTCGGAACTTGATTCCGTAGAGACCGAATGGATTCGCTCACAGCAGCAACAGTTTTATCCGCAAGTCATTGATTATCTGTCGTCTCGTCAAAACCCAAACAAGGCACACGCTCCCCCGATTGTTCGTCAGCTGAACTTATTTCTCGATCAGAAAGGACTCATTCGCGCGAAAGGACGCTTTGATATAGAATATTCGTTGATTTTATTACCGCCAAATACTCGTTTCACCGACTTAGTGGTCCTAGATCATCATCAGCGTTCACACCATATTGGTGTCGGTGGAACTATCGTCGCGCTACGTCAACACTTCTGGATTCCATCTGCTCGCTCTATCGCTCGTCGCCTTTTGCGTAAATGTTCGACATGTAAGAAAGTCACCGGAAGACCATTTCTCCTGCCTACTTCATCACAGCTACCACAGTTTCGTGTAGACGCATCAAGCCGACTGTTTTCGAACATAGGCGTCGACTTCACTGGTCATTTTCTCGTGAAAGATCACCCTGGCAATCATCGCAAAGTTTACATCTGTTTGTTTACTTGTCTAACCACACGAGCCATCAGCTTGGAACTCGTAGAAGACCTTACGACCTCGTCATTTCTACAAGCATTTCGTAGACATTGCAGTGTTTATTCAACTCCTCGTTTAATATTATCAGAAAATGCTCAGACCTTCAAGTGCGCAGAACAGAACTTAGAGAAATTGCTCTCTCTATTTGACTCTCCCGTTATTCAGCATGCTTTCGCCCAGAAACGTATTACATTTCGTTATATTCCCGCACGCAGCCCTCATTGGGGTGGAGTTTATGAACGCTTAATCGGTCTTACCAAAACGTGTCTAAAGAAGGTACTCGGTCGCTCATTCGTTAGTTTATCAGAATTATCTACATTATTAAGGGAAATTCAAGCCGTTCTCAACGATCGCCCGCTCACTTACGTCAATTCGGACATTCAAGATCTGCAGCCGCTTACTCCAAGTCAGCTACTCTTCGGATAAAACGTCACAGCGCTACCCTATCCGCCATACGACGACGACGAATCATCCGATCCGATATTTGGTGATAAAGACGACATTTCACGTGCACAGCATCGTCGCTCAGCACTGTATCATCATTTTTCTTCACGTTTCAGCAAAGAATACCTGTCATTTCTCCGCGAAATGCATTCGTTACATCACCGCAAAAACAGTCTTCTTCCGAGAATCACATCAAAGTAGGAGACATTGTTCTTGTAGCAGATACCGACAAACCAAGACATCTTTGGGAACTTGGTCTCGTGTCAGAACTGATTCTTGGCTCCGACAAATTATGTAGAGCAGCCGTAGTGCGCACCCCCCGCGGTCGTACAACTCGTTCCATTCTTAAGTTATATCCTCTAGAGATAAACGCTCATTTCGATCAACAAGATGAAGAAGATGTCAATAAGAACGAAGAAAAGTACTCTGAAGAACATTCCACACCGAAACGCTCGCTTCGTCGAGCAGCATTTGAAGCCAGGGACGCTATCAAGGCTCAGCTAATAGACAGTACTCAAAATTAGCTTTTTGCCGGGCCCCCAGTGTTAATTATTCTTAATTATTCTTAATTATGCAATTATTCTTACTCGTTTCCAGACTCTTTTTAGTATTTAAGGAATATTTCCGCTCTTTTATTCAGTTGTTCTTCTTAGTTCGTCCCGTCATTCGCTTCGTTTACGTATTCAACTCAATCGTTTCGATGTTCACAGTAATTACCAATAGTCTTATATACTAAAGTAGTAAGGGGATTATGACACCATTTTGTCACGCGAACTCCTCTCTTACCGTAGAAGCTACGGTGCTGGCGCTTACACCTCAAGTTGCCGCCTGTGGGGTAGGCGTAGAGTTGCAAGTCATTTTTTTCAAACGTGCTCCCGCTTCTAGGGTAATTGGGGCTCACCCTTCTTTGATCTAGAATTTCGTGCCATGAAGAACAATGGGTCTGTTGTTTTCCCAGCGGGAATAATCCCCTTTCCTAATCCCTCCTCCAATACTGAAAGACAGGGCAATAGTTCTGTTTTGTACAATCAGCTTTAGCGAAAAAGTCCTTTAGCTATTAGAATTATTCGTTTTGCTTGGTTGTGTATAATTTCCGTTTGTTTTTACGATATTCAAAGGAGAAAATTCTTGGTGTGTTTCTTTGAACGAACACATTCGGGGACCCTTTCCTTAACCCTTCCCCAGGACTGAAAGGCAGGGCAATAGCTCTGTTAACAGTCAGCCTTAGGGAAAAAATCATTTAACTATTATCATTCGTGTAGCTTGGTTGTGTATAATTTCTGTTTGTTTTTTCGATTTTCGAAGGAAAAATTTTTGGTTTTTTTTAAAGAACACATTCGGGGGTTTGGGCAACAGCTCTGCTTATAAAGATAGTAAAGGCAAAACATGCCCTCATGGCCAAAGGCTACAATTGTTCTGTTCATTAAGCGGAAAAGACAAACAGAACAGAATTCTCGAATTCAAATATCCACATTGCATGTCGATCTCACATCACATTGCAATTACAAATATTACTTATGCCCGTTTGACATTTCCCTACATTTGGCTTGCTGCAGACTTCAAGACTTGCTTCGCTGCACGAAACTTTGACATTTCTGTACATTTGGACCCCCTCTCCTAATCCCTTCTCTACAACTTAAAGGCAGGGCAATACATTGCAATTACAAATATTACTTATGCCCGTTTGCTTTTTCGATATTCGAAGGAAAAACTTCTTGGTTCGTTTTTTTGAACGAACACTTTCGGGGGACCCTTTCTTTATCCCTTCTCCAGGACTGAAAGGCAGGGCAATAGTTCTGTTTACAGTCAGCCTTAGCGAAAAAATCTTTTGACTATTCGTATCATTCATAATTTCTGTTCGTTTTTTCGATTTTCAAAGGAAAACATTCTTGGTTTCTTTTTGAACGAACACATTCGGGGGCTTGGGCAACAGCTCTGCTTATGCAAATAGTAAAGGCAAAACATGCCCTCGTGGCCAAAGGCTACGATTATTGTTCTGCTCATTAAGCTGGAAAGACAAAAAGACAATTCCTCTGCATCAACAGCACTTTCCAGCCAAAAGGCAACGGCAGAAAATTATTCTTTCAACGTCAACCATTCCACCCATCCTCCACTTTCTCCCACAGCATAACTGTAGCAGCACCCTATCGGAAATATTCAAGAATGGTTCCTCTAGGATTGCTATTTACGCATTCAAGTACTATAAACGATGGCGTCCGCCTCTTCTATTTGTTTCTCATCCAACAAACCTTTCCCTACACCAACAACAAACTCTTATTCAATGGCAACGGTTTACTCTTATTCGCCTCCACGTTTTAATGAATATCATCTATTGTACCTAATATTGTGCCTGACATATGCTAACAGATGTGTCTGCAAGAGACATGCACTACCTTCCACTATGACGAAGTGGTATTGATTTATTGCTTCACTGTATCTAGAAGCTTACCTGCGGCTATGATTGCAACTTACGCATTCAAGTTACTTTCCCAGATGCATCATTCCTACTCCCGACATTCTCTTCCATTCGAAACAAAACAAATCACACTTACCCTTCTCAACAAATATTACTACCACATACTCCAAACAGAACATCAGTGCAACCCCTCTTTTCAAAGAATAATCTGCTGCTCGGCAATTTCTCCCATCTGCGAACAATTTCCGCATTTCCTGTATGCGAGGAAACCCTAATCTGAATTCAACCTTCTCATTCAACCCAACTCCCATTCCTTTATCTCCATACTCTGCTTTCCCTAAGAAATAGTTTCCACCAATCTCATGTACTTTTCTTCACATTGCATTTCTTCACACATGAGCACTACAAGCTGCACGTCCCATGTGACCCGCGGAGCGCAAAAGCAGCGCGCCTCGGGGCAAGGGCTAGTTTATGTATATAGTTTATTATAGTTATGTATCTATTTGGGAGATAAGTTGTTCTCTTGTTTCACGTTCTTCACAATATATACATATTTCTATTACAACGATGTTTAATTCACTATCAGCTTTTTCATTATATGTATAATTATTTGAATTATATAAAATACCCTTCGAAATCATACCAATTCTATTTTTTACCTTTCATTTTCTTTTCATTTCTGAATAATATACAAATGATGCTAAACTTGTTAAAACCTTTTTACTATCAGATTCTAAAAATTCTCTAAATAGCAGAGTTTTATCAGGTGTTGACATAGAGGAGACGTAATTTTTCTTCAAATCAATTTTTGAATAGAATGTGTCTTTTAATTTCGCATTATTTTTACAATCGTAAATTAAATGAATTTCGTTATCTATAGGTATTGGATAATTATTTGCACAGAAATCATACACTCTTTCTTGCTGTTCCAACTTATTCTTAGAATATCTTCCTGTTTCTATCTTTAACCTAGGGGCACTAATTAATAATTTCATCAGGGAGGTTCTGTGTTGTCTTGAATCTACATATGACAAATACTTCCCTATATTTGGTTTTCGTTTGATTTGCCTATAAAATGCTAGTCTACTTGTGTTTGTTGTTTCCTCGTCCCATGTCTTTAGGAAAGTTTGTTTGTCTTCTTCCACAAAAATTCTTTATCAGAGTGTTATTTTTCAAAGTGATTTTTTATATTGTAGACTGTGCAAAGTTTCAAATTTTAATTAGCAATTTATTTATGTCGAAGTTAGTGTCATTGGTAGTTTTAATTAAAAAAGAATACCAAGGACTATTCATATTTCTATTAACTTCAAGTGTATCTCTTAGCAAATTATTTTTATTTTTATTAATATAATCAAAAAATTTAAGTGAGTTTATTTGCATTTCTATTTTAAGGGGTTTCAAATCAAGCTCCCCTATTATTGCATTATTTGTTGATTTACGGTTCACCCCTAATATATGTTTACCAAATTTTATTATTTGGCTTTGAACAAAAACCCTATATTTCTGACCCATATAATAAGATAGGCTTGACCGTTGCTTTAAATACCTGCAACATTGTATTTACAGAAATATGATCTACTGTCGATAATTTGTAAATTCTGTAAAGTGCACGTTTTGCCCTGTTCGATAATTTCGCCCATGTTTGAATAACACGATTTTCTATAAAGCTCCAAGAAATTTTCTTATTTTTTTAATAGTTCATTAATTCTAACTGTAAATCTAGTTTGGTGATTATTGATAGAGATTTGTATGTTAGCAAAGCTAGCACTGCTCAGCACATGGGTTCTAGGAAACATTTCATACATGCGTAACATAATAATTCATGTGCTTGTTAGACCCCCTGCACACGAGAGCGGATCCATTTGGTACGCATTATCCCAAACTGGTACGCATGGGCCTTCCGCGCACACGAGAACGACTGAATGAATGGACCCAGAGGGAGTAAGTTTTTCAAAATACCACCTCTAGATTGGCATAGATTGTCGGTTTTTCACAAGTTACAGCATGTATCCGATTAGCCGCCCTCTTGTTTATCCAGACTTCGATTATCTTGTCAGTCAAGGATTTCCAGCCATGAAATGATTATTCAGCAAATTTTCTATTTTCTTTGCAAAACCACTCAAACGTCAAATGTTCATGGCAATAGTAATCACAAAATCACTTTAAAACCTCAACTTCTCTATAGATGGAGTCACAGTTTACAAAACGGTCGCGGGAACCCGGGAACTGCTGGTAAGTGTGAGCCGTGAGGCATCAAGTAGTAAGCCAATGAGTGACTCATTTGTTAAAAGAGCTTAATATAACAGAATGTTTGTCTTAAAAAATAAATAATTGTAAATTTTCTAATGGTTAAGCTGCCGTTATACATTTTTTTAATCCAAAAATCCCGTGTCCTAAGTTCGCCGGATTTTAATGGAAAATAGCTACTTTATCAAAAGTATCCGAAATGACTTGAACCTTGAAGGAATATTTAATAAGGTTGCAAGGAAAATAAAATATCTAAAGATAATTAATATTCTGATATCACATTTTTAAAGGAAGATAGACCATAATACTAAGAGATTGAGCAAAGAAAACTAATCAGTAATTAGCGCAATTCTTCTAGAAAGGACTCGGAAGCAGAGACAGAGCAAGGACACTGACAACTTGTTACGCAATTTTAAATGATGCTAAATGAACGTCAAATTGAAACTTTTTCATTCATTCATTCATTCATTCATTCATTCTTTATTTTATAACGCAGGTTTAATGTTTGGCAACCTCTTGTTGGCTGATTTGGACCTGCAACTTAAAAGCTCTAAAAAAATTAATTGCAATACAAAACCCTAATACCTAACTTAAAACCTTGTATCATATCTCTATTTCAAATATCTTAAATACAAATATGGCTAATGACTAAAAATACACAAAGGTATCGAGATCCTTATTCATATTTACAGTGGTTCCCTTACTGAACGAAATTTAAATCTTACCAAACGTTCAATTGAAACTTTGAAATGTTGAACACCAGAATATAGTGAATAAAGTGTCGCTTAGGCCTAGGTTAAAAGTGTCAAAACTGAATTGAAAAATTTCTTCATTTAGCATGATAGGCAGGTTTCTATGCTTTTGATTGAGCTGTAACATCGATGAGAAAAGGGAACATGCATTATACCATGTGATCTTGAAAGTATTTCACAAATTACTAATTAGTAAATTGCGAAATATTTTGTTGAAATCTTCCAATAATATGACTATTTGCTTGATGAATCAATAGGACTACTTTTCAATGTACAGGACAAGTTTGCAAGGATGTAAATTATAAAAAGCTATTTACCAAAAATTTTAACAACATCTCAGCCCTAGTTGCTTATTGACCGGTTGCTTATTAAAAAAGCATAGTATCAATTCAACACCATCATAGTCCAAAATAGCTTCAAAGCAGGAAAAAAAATTTCAGGCTTTCATTCAAAAATTTCATTCTTCGTGAACAGTTTGAACATCTGACCAGATTTTAACCTGTCATGCGTCAAGCATAAGCTAGACAATAGAATCGATTGTATGAGGACTTTTGTTCCTGCGGAAAATACACGTCTCAGGACGCCAATTTGTTATGAGCTAGACAACCATGAGCTAGAAAACAACGGAAACTATTGTATGGAGGGCGGGGTTTTACCTTTTGGGCGCGGTTTGACTTTTCGACCCCGCTGATTTTAAACACGTTATCAACTGACATTGCTACCGTGAATAATATAAGGCTGCCTATTGATTGGAGGGTTGTGTAATTTATGTAACGTATGCAAAAAGGCACTTTTTCACGAAGGACACAGATTTCACTGCACATTCGTACAATGATGGAGTGAGGTCGAAGGAACGCAGAATATATATACCAATATACCAATATAACAATATATCAATATACAGATATAGGAACGCTCAAAACGCGTAACAAAAGGCAAACCACTAATCGATCCTTAACTCTTTGAAAATTCGCGCTGTTGGCATTGAAATGGCAATTATCATCAGATGGTAAACAACATAAGGTTCAGCGACTGAGTGACTCAGTTGCAGACCATTTGTATTTTTAGGCCGGCCTTTTCTCGATTAAAAGGGTTACATCAATTGTTTGGCAATCTTCCCTTATTAAACTACATGATTAGGACTTAGTAGTATTTCTGTGCACGTATGAAGACGATATGACTCAGCAACTAAAGAAAGGCTCGTCAGTCATGCGTATGCAGCAAAGCACGCATCGATGGGAAGCTTTTGCATCCATTCGAGGCTCATTACTAGCACCTTCTTGCGGAAGACGAACATGTCTACATTAAGTTAGTCATAACACTGGCAATGGTCGAAAACATTACATCTTGGTTACATATACGGGAGATTGCTATGTAACTTTTGGTTCAAGGTGAGTTTGCTTAAGTTCGAACGGGCTTCCCCAGCAAACAGGCTGGCAAGATTGGCCTGCCTGGGTTTAACTGAGCTTGATGGCAAATTTTGCCAAGAGATGGCTCAAACCTTGTGCAAACAACAATCTCATAAAAGTAAGGACAAGCTTTTTACAACAACAACAACCTAGTATGATGAATACTGTCAACATCATCTTCTTCATCATCATCATTATCCTGGTGATAATCATAATCATCATCATCATCATCCTAATCATCATCAACATCGTCATCATCGTTATCCTAACCTTCAACATCATCATCATCATCATCATAATCATTATCATCAACAACATCATCATCATCATCAGCATCATCATCATCATCATCATCATCATCATCATCATCATCATCATCATCATCATCATCATCATCATCATCTCGTCATGCCAGTCATTTTCATTCGAGGAAGCTTTATCCAGTCGGAAATGCGCATCGTCTGCGGCATTTATAGCGCACCAGCATAACAGCATTCTTCGTACATAGCGACAGGGTCCCTGTTGTGGGAAAAAGACCCCGACCCTCGGGCCCTCAGCCTCTTTCTCTGTTTATTTTTGGATTTTTGAGGTATGAAACAACGCGTGGTCTAGTCAGTTGCCAGTTGTTGCTTTTTTTCTGTTGAACTGAACACTCTTCTTGCAATGAGAGAACTCTCTGAATCATCAGAAGAATCTTTGAATCTCGATTTATCAGAATTTCGGAACTCTCTATCAATGGAAATTTATTGCTGCTGATATAAAATGATGGAAGTCTCATTAAAAGATATTATCGCTGTATATAGAACGTTGGCCTCGAAGACTAACCAGAAGCAGATTGAACTGAACTGACCCAGACAATAACACGTATTCTTGCTTATGTAGACTATCTCATCGGGTGATAGATTTCTTGTGTTATTGCATCTTAATATATCCTTGGTTAGCTTTTTATGTTTATATTCCGTCGAGAAATTTGAGTCTAGTTTCGAACCGTCTTTTGACACGGTAATTCTAGCAATCTTTGATTCTAGCCTGTTAACCCAGGGAACATCTTACTTGGGGTCAACTCTTGAGCCTAATATAGGTAATTTTCTACACCTGTGTTTATGTGCGAAGGATGAGCAGATTATGTGGGGATGCGATGTCACGGACACAGGTATAGAGAGACAGAGAGAGAGACCCAAGAAGTAGCCTACCTAAGACGCTCTTTTTGCCAAAATGTAAATGCTGATAAAAAATGCAATTTTTCTATCAGAGTTAATTTCTCGAGGGAGTTCGTGGCACTTGGTTACATGAAATGGATTTGAATTTACGCTGTTGCTCGCTTATTTAAATTGTAGGTTGTGCTTGGTGATTAAAGAGTTCTGTAGTATGCCCACATGGAATGGTTTTCCCTCACAATGTGTGTTCAGAAGTTTAGTTTCCCTTTCATGTCCTACTCACATGGGACGGGTCTTTTACGAGATACACGTATTCAAATATAATGATTCTTTTATGCACGCCTAAGCAAATTATGTCGTATTAGTATTTAAAGCGATGTTATGTGCTTCGTCCTACTTCAAATTTTCCAATTTGGAAAGTAGTTTAGAAAGTTCAAGTCTTTCCGTCGACACAACATCAGCATTTCGAAACCTGGATTATCCGTGTAGGAGCTTTGCCGCTTCTAGGAAGTTCAGCATATTTCATGGGATGCATATGTTCAGTGAAACATGCAGGTTTGGTAAATGTATAGCATATGTGTATACGTTTCAATTTTGCGTCAAGATAGCTAGGCCTACTAAATTTTCATGTTTTTGTTGACTACAGAAGCAACTTCATTAGGCCGAGCTGTTTGTTGCATCGCGATTCCTTTTGTGCTTCCAACAAAGTTTGCAAGTATACCAGTTGCTTTGGTTTCTTTGTTTTGGTTTGCACAATAGGGCAGCATCATAATATTTCTTTATGAAATTGTCTGGGATTTTTAAGATGGGGCGTAAACCTGTGAACACTGTTTTCGCAAGTACACATTTGAGATCCTCGTCAAAGTGGAATGGCTTTTGCTACTCCAAAATGGTTAGGCAAATTTTTCCCCTCTGCCTCTGGGCAGGGTAGTTCAATCGAATGGTCATTCAGGATTTGCTTCTGCGAAGTGGTATGTCTTACAGTCAATGTTTAAATAGACTATGTTTCTATTGCTGAGGTTGTTGCTAGCCCCGTAGGGCAGTGTTACTGTTGTGGCGATTAAATTTGCTTTTTGGGAGGGGTGTTTTGTTTCGCTGTAGATCAAACGATCCCTTTCACCTGCACGTTTATACTTCCATTTTGGATGTGATAATTTTCAAATTCAGCGAAAAGTACAGAAATTTGAGTACCGTATATCTTACAAAATCCGGTTGTGCCTGAATCAAAAATAAGAATTAGTTTTGGTGTGGCATGGAAAGCAACTTTCAATTTCTTTGTCGAAACAATGAAAGAAATTTTCAACGGTGAAGGGTTTTCGGTTATTTTAGCATAAAAGCAACATTCTATTGGCGTTTTTATTCAAGGGAAAGGACCTCATTCTGCCCTTTTCTTTTCTTTCTGTCACCCAGTGTAAAGGGTTGAATTGGGAATTGGGTAGAACTTCTGAGGGGTTTGTAAGTCGCTTCCAGATAAACGTTTTCGTTACCTTCCCTCGAAAATTCAATCTCGGTTCCAAGAATGTAAGGGGTTGGTTTATTACAGTTTTTTTTTGTTGCCAGTTTATCGGGCTATATGAATCGTTTCAAATAGCAAGTCAACTGTACAAGTACCAACAGCAAGAAATTCAAAGGTGGGGGGTTCACATCACATGTAGCTATGTTCCGTGATAGTGTTCGGTCCTGTACCTGCAACGTTTGAAAGCTGGGTTTCCGAAAGGAATAAATCGAGGGGCATTTCACTCTGCAAAAGGGCGTACGAGATTTTCATTACAACAAAAGGACTTCCAAGGGATTTCAGAGAAAACAATAGGACTTCCAGTAGAGGTGTACGAGATTTTCAAGGAGTGAGTTGCCCCTCGGAATGAATATTCTTCAAAAGAATGGACCTTGTACTTCTAGGAAAAAAGAATAGATTTTTTTGGGGGAAGGTAAATCGTAAAATCTAAAAAGGGAAAATAGCCTTTTTTCAAGGATATTGTCCTGGGCCTTGGCAGGTGGTGTGGTTATGCCAGTCAAGTTGGGCTGGTGGCTGCTTAGCTGATTGCCTGGAGCCGGGGCTTAAGCTTATTCGTATGCGTTTTGCTTAGCACCTGCAATTTTTATCAGGAGTAAATATTCTTCATCCGAATGTAATGCTTGTGTGAGGGCGGAGTAAGGTCCCATTTTTGGCGAAGGTGAATCGTGGACTCTGAGAAGTAATTTTCCCCCTGGTTAAGGGGCCTTCTTTGCCTTGGTAATGGGGCATAGTTGTGCCCGTCCAGTTGGGCCGGTGGTTACTAAGCTGCTTGCCTGAAGGCGGGGCTTATGCGCGGTCATGCGTCCAGTTGCTTTTGCTTGCAATTCATTAGGAATAAATGTTCTTCACAAGAGGGTAATACTCGTGCGTAAAAAGGAATAAGGTCCCATCTTTTTGGCGAAGGTGAATTGTAAAATCTAAACAGGAGACTGTGGACTTCTGAGAAGAATATTTATTCCTGGTTAAATAAACGCTGTGCTAAGGGGCGTAGTTATGCCCGTCAAGTTGGACTGCCCTTCAAGTGGGCTTGTGGTTTTTTATGCTGCTTGCTTTGAAGCGGGACTTATGTGTATTTAATGCCCGTCAAGTGGGCTGGTAAGTACAAAGCTGCGTGCCTGGAAGCGGGGCTTATCTCTATTTAATGCCCGTTAAGTGGGCTGGTGTATGATAAGCTGGCTTGCCTGGAGGCGAGGCTTATGCATTGTTAAAGGCCCGTCAAGTTGGGCTGCCCGTCACGTGGGCTGGTGGTCGCTAAGCTGGCTTGCCTGGAGGCGAGGCTTATGCAAGGTTAATGCCTATAATGGGCTGGTGTATGCTAAGCTGGCTTGCCTGGAGGCGAGGCTTATGCATTGTTTAATGCCCGTCAAGTTGGGCTGCCCGTCAAGTAGGTTGGTGTTTGCTAAGCTGGCTTGCCTGGAGGCTTGTTTTTTGTTGGTTAGTGAGTATGGGTGCTGGTAAGTGATGGTTGTGTTCTCTCCTTCACATGTGGGCCTGGTCGGTACGTTGTTCTGGTCGTGAATGGGCGGCGCTCTAGGACACAGATCAGGTGCAAGTCTTCCATGTTCTGTGTCCTTGAGCTCTATGGGCGAGAAAAATGATATTTTTCGGGTCCATTCCCTCCCAGTGGCTTAGGTAGGTGGCTTTGGTTTATGGCTGATCCATTGACAGCCCAACAAAGCTTCCTATGATGAGAGAACACAACCATATTAGAAAATCTAATGAGGCAATATTAGAAATTGGTTTTTATCTGAGGAGGCAATTTGCTTTCCTAGCATTGGGCGACAGGGTAATTTCATTTGGGGGTTCGTTACCCGAGAAAGAAATTAACAATAGATTAACTTTGAAGTCGCCGTAAGTATCGGCATTAATGATGTCACTAGCAAAAAGCAATTGATTAACAATTAATAGTTGAATACTCCTAGCCAGGTAAACACCAGAGAAAACCAAGAGAACACTTTACGGTGATTTATCAAATACAAAATCAATCAATTATTGAAAGTCAGGGTCCCCTCATTATATTGACCATTTGACATATCGTATCATGTAGGTCATAAATCATCAGGGACGGTTGGAGGATTGCACCATGGCTCGGCATCTTCTGCACCTGAAAAGAGATCCTCAAAGCTAATCAGCATTAATGACAATATTTGCAATATGTTATTGTGTAAAGAATTGTGAAATTCCCGCCATAAAACATGAATCTTAGTCAGTATCTGCTAAACTGACGATGATGAAATGTTTCCCCCACAAAAACCTATCAAGAGTCTTGACAGCAAAGACGTCAAAGCGAGCCTGCTACCAAACGAAAAAAAATAACGCAAAAGAAGAAGAAGAAGAAGAAGAAAAAAAAAAACATTACCTCCACTTGCAGCATTCTGGTCACATTAAGGTGTTTGATCAAAGATGTAGTCCTTTAGCACCGCTGTACTTACGTGAGAAATTTTGCAGCACTGCTGTGCTTGCACCCCATTGTAGCCCTGCTGAGCTTACAAGAACATCCTACAGCACTGCCGTGCTTGCAAGAGAAATTCGTAGCACTGTTGTGCTTGCACGAAAAGTTTGTAGCACTGCTGTGCTTGCACCCCATTGCAGCCCTGCTGAGCTTACAAGAACATCCTACAGCGCTGTTGTGCTTGCAAGAGAAATTCGTAGCACTGCTGTGCTTGCACGAAAAATTTTGTAGCACTGCTGTGCTTGCATTGCATTTGATTAACTGAGACCTGCTGGTCACTACAATTTACAAGTGGTCATTGACCGGTCAACAAACGAATTGTCGACAAAAAAAAAGTAGTTTCCTGCACTAAACTGGACTGCCCTGAACTGAAAAAGAAACACGTCACTACAAACTTGCTCTTGCAGCCATCTTCTCAAGTTCAAGAGCCTGATCGTCGTTTCAATACCACATTGCTTCTGTGGCTTGCTTTATATTGTAATTTTTCTATATTGGCATCAACTTGTATCCCCATTGAGCTTACCCCAAATCTTGCAGCACTGTTTAGCCTGCAAAGCCATCCTATAGTAGAGCTGCCTGCATACTGGACTCTAGCACTGCTGAGTTTGCAGTAAGAACTTGCACTGCTCATCTTACTGTGCAAAAGCATGCAACTTCTACCCTATAGTACTGTAATATACTAAACTGCTGTAATCTATAGCCATGCTGAACCTGTAATGAAAAAATTTGAAGCACCGCTAAGCTTACAATACAACTCCTTAGTACAGCCGTCGGTATCAAGCCTCCAGTACTGCTGATTGTGCCATAAAAACAGGTAGTACTGCTATATCTGCATAGCAACCCTAACGTACTGCTACCCTATTGTCTTGTAATCCCTAAGACTGCTAAACCTTGCAAGTCTATAGTACTGCTATGCCATATCACTGCAATAACTTGCAACAAAAAACTGCTGAGCCTACATTACAACTCCTTAGTACAGCTGCCGGTATCAAGCCTCCAGTACTGCTAATTGTGCCATAAAAAAAGGTAGTACTGCTTTATCTGCATAGCAACCCTAAAGTACTGCAACTCTATTGTCTTGTAAACCCTAAGACTGCTAAACCTTGCAAGTCTATAGTACTGCTATGCCATATCACTGCAAAAACGTGCAACAAAAAATTTGTAGCACTGCTTAGCTTACATTACAACTCTATAGTACTGCTGCCTGCATCCAAGCACTTCTGAACTTGCAAAAAGAATGTGCACTGCTTAGCTGTGGCTTTGTGGCACTTCTGTGCTTACATTGCAACTCCTTAGTAAAATTGCCTGTATCTAGTCCCTAGCATTGCTGAGCTTGCAATAAGACCTACAGATCTGCTAAGCCTATGAAGCAACTTCCAAGTACTGCTACCAGTATCAAGACTCTAGCACTTCCAATCTTGCAATAAAAACTTGTAGCACTGCTGTGCCAACATTGCAACTCTTTAGTACTGTAGCCTGTATCTAGTCCCTAGCATTGCTGAGCTTGCAATAAGACCTACAGATCTGCTAAGCCTATGAAGCAACTTCCAAGTACTGCTACCAGTATCAAGACTCTTGCACTTCTAATCTTGCAATAAAAAGCTTGAGGTGGCAATTAACACAAAGAAAGGATGAGCTATCATTGAAACTCTATAGCACAGATGCAGGTAACCTAGCCTCTTGCACTCCAGAGATAGCAAAAAAGCTTGCTTCACTGCTTGGCCTATACTGCAACTCTAAAAGTACTGCTGTCTGCAACTTTACCTGCTGGTATGAAAAAACTTGCCCTGCTGAGCTTTTCAGCACTGCTGTGCTTGCATCACGTCTGTTGACAAATAGCCATCTCCCAAGCTTATTACGCATTGTCATACAAAGTATAAGAAGTTAGTCTTGGGTCAGTGTCCGCTTTTTTTTCACCCCCAAAAGGACAAAAATTCTTGCATGCAATCTTTTCACCAAAAAACCAAAAAAGAATAAAAAAAAAGACCTTTAGGAATTATCCTTAGTGCATCCCTAACCGGAGCTAATCAAAACGAAAAAGAAAATTGAGCAAGCAAAATTTTAACTGAAACGGCTGCCAGTTCAGCAGTGCCATGAACATGTGCCCTAAGAACTGTCTGCCCAACCCATGTAAACAAGCTGTTTCTCAGAAAAACAAATAATCCTGTCACACAGACAGGCCTAAATACCAAGACAGAAAAACTGCAAAAAGATGGTTGAAATCCATAGATAGTTTCCGTTATATCTCACGTTTTTCAGTATCAATAAGGCCTATTAGAGGAATTTTTCACTTGACCACACGTTGTCACCGAATTGAAAAACAAAAAGGAGGTCCTCCTTGAAGCAAGACCGAAGGGCTACCGAATTTCGAATCTAGGAAAACAAGAGATTAAGCTGCCCACTCCCTAATGAAAAAGAATCCCTTACCTTCAGGTTGCAGGAGCGACGGTCCCTGTTTAGAAAAAAAAACTAATGCAGATAAATCTGTGATGAATGCTTACAGCGCAGTTGCAAGTTCAGACAAGCATGATGCCTCTGCTGCAGATAAATCAGTGACAATGCTTGCAGCGCCGTTGCAAGGCCAAACATGCATTGTGCCTTCGCTGGTTCTCATTCTTGAACATAAACACTTTCAGCACGCAGACCACCGACTTCTTCAGCATGAAATTCAGGTTAAACCCAATGAATCTGCGACAGAAAAGATGAAACAAAGGTGAAGACCTCAAGCAGCTCATAACCCACACACGTGCAAAATATCTGACCACGTAACCAGGGCCAACAAATCGATAATAGCGAAATACTATGGCCTATGGCCTAAAATACGTACGCCAAAAACAAACAAAGCTTAAAAAATGGGTGAAAAAAAAACACTTAGCTGAAGCATTGGACGACGTCTTCTTCATCCTCATCGCTTAGCAAAAAATCTTGTGCTACCACCAAAGCGAACGAAACGCGCAACCCAACTGAGCAATATCTGCTCTTTTATACCTAGAAAGTCTCGTAACCACGTGAAGGCGACGCATGAAATCTGCCATGAATGCGTCTCTTGAGAGCAGCATGCAAAATTCTCCGTATTACTATTAACTTCGATAAAACTAGTTTTATCTATATTAAACTCGAATTATTGATCGTAACAACTCTATCCGTTTATGTCCTTCAATAAAGTTTTTCATTTCTTTAGTCTTCAATTTTAATAGTTTCGTTTACTTTTATTGCAAGTTTATGCCAAAATTTCTATTACGCCACAAGCTCTTTCTGTTCTCTTTTTTGAAAATGACACAAAATCTTATAACTATGTATCCGAATTTGGGAATCGAGAACGGCCCATTGCTGTCCAGAATTGAAGGTGAAAGTGCTCGAGAGATTCGAGTGATCGAAATTACGATCAGCAACACCACCAAAATCATTATTATCATAATCATTGACATCATCACTGTCAGATTCAGCATATTATTATCATTATCGTTGTCGTTATTGTCATGGTCATGATCATTGTGATAATCATGGTCCTCATGATCATCATCATCGTCATGGTCATGATCATTGTGACCATTGTGATAATCATGGTCATCAACATCATCATCATGGTCATGATCATTGTGATAATCATGGTTATCATCGTCATGGTCATTATCATTGTGATAATCATGGTCATCATCATCATCAACATCGCCATGGTCATGATTATTGTGATAATCATGATAATCATGATCATAATCAGTTTTGCTGCAGCTGTTGCGCTGTAAAACATGGATTCATTTGTGAAATTATTGTTTCATTGTTCCAAATTCTTGCAAAGACTCTTTGGTAAGCGCTGTAACGCCATCCTTCGCACATTGCGACATCATTGCTATGTTCTAATCTCGAGAGTCTGTCTGGTACCCAGGGTAGAACGCGTGAATGGTCGAAAGGTCTGTGCGGCTGCGAATACAAGTAATTATACATTTCACTCGTAAATACGGACCAGTTCAGCTCTTTTCTTGTCAAAAACAGGTATTTGGCATGTCTTAGAGTCATAGATATAAAAATTTAGTGAAAATTCTGTTGCTGTACATGATATTTGTTGAAAATTGGAAAGCCTTTAAAAAACAAAGAAATAAATGTGTCAAAACTTTGCGACAAGCTAAAAAGGATTACTATAAGGATCTTGACATTAAGAACCTGACAGATAATAGGAAATTTTGGAGATCAGTAAAACCCCTTTTCAATGACAAGGTGAAAACTTCTTCAACAATTGTTTTAATTGAAAACAATAAGATTGTTTCGGTAGACCATGTTGTTGCAACAATATTGAATGACCATTTCGCTAACATTACAAAATCCTTGAATATTGCAGACAATAATGAAACTGAATCAACTGGCGATAGGATTTTAGATCCAGTTACTGCTGCAATCGAAAAATACCGCTCTCATCCTAGCGTAATATTGATAAAAAACCATAATGAGAATATAGAGGCTTTCGACTCCAAAAAGGCCTCTATTGTAGAGGTTCTTGGGCAAGTTGATAGCCTCGATACTAAGAAGGCTTCACCTATCGGTAGTATACCCGCTAAGGTTATTGAAGATAATGTTGACATCGTTGCCACTTACCTGCTAGACCTTTTCAATAAAAGTGTGAACAGAACCTCTTTCCCCAATGAAATGAAAGACGGTGATGTTAGTGCCCTTTTCAAAAATAGATGACTCATTTCAGAAGAAGAACTATAGACCAATAACAGTATTACCGTGTGTCTCCAAAGTTTTTTAGAGACATTTGGCTAATCAAATGTTACCTATTGTGAACAAGTTTCTCTCACCTAAAATCTGTGGCTATCGACAGGGGTACAGTACCCAGCATGCTTTGCTAAAATTAGTTGATACTTGTAAAAAGACCCTAGATAACAAGGGCTTCGTTGGAGCAGTGTTAATGGATTTATCCAAGGCCTTTGACTGTCTCAACCACGAACTTTGCTTGCTAAATTAAAGGCATGCGGCTTTAGCACAAGTTCCATACGAATGATGCATAGCTATCTAACAGGTAGAAGGCAACGAGTGAAAGTAAATGGCTCATTCAGCTCTTGGAAAGAAATTAAATTAGGTGTCCCTCAAGGATCAGTTCTAGGGCCACTCTTGTTTAATATATTTATTAATGATATTCTTCTTTTGTTGAATGAGACTGAAATCTGTAATTATGCAGATGATACGACAATTTACTGCTCTCATCAAGAATTACAGGAGGTTACAATAAGGCTTTAAAATGGTGCTGCTGAACTAAGCAATTGGTTTGCAGAAAATTTTATGAAATTAAATGAAGAAAAATGCCAACTCTTAGTATTCGGTGAAAAGGATAGAGAAATTTCAATAAATATTGGTCCCTCTGTGATTGAAGAGAGCAATGAAGAAAAATTGTTAGGTGTCGTGATTGACCAAAAGCTAAGTTTTAAGCAACATTCAAATATGGTCTGTAGGAAGGCAAGCCAGAAGCTACATGCTTTTGCAAGAGCCTCAACGTATATGCCGAAAGAAAAAACTAGAATGGTAATGAGAGCCTTTATAATGTCTCAGTTTAGCTATTGTCCGTTGGTATGGATGTTTCATGACAGACATATCAATGCAAAAATTAAACAAATCCACGAAAGGGCACTACGTATAGCGTATCAAGATCAGACCTCCAGTTTTGAAGAGCTGCTAATTACAGATAAATCAGTCTCCATTGATCAACGAAATCTGCAGTTGCTCGTCACCGAAATTTACAGAACAAAGATGAATTTAAATCCCTCTTTTATGAAAGAGATTTTTGTAGAGAAAAGGATAAATTATAACTTAAGAGTTACGAACAACATATATGCGCCTAAACCTAGGACTACAGCCTATGGATTAGAAAATATAAGCTTTTTAGGACAAAATCTTTGGAAAGACTTACCATTGCATTTAAAGGAGTCCCATTCCGTAAAACATTTTAAAAACGACGTCAAATTTTTGAATCTGAAGTGCAACTGTAGATTATGTAAAACTTATCTTGTAAATTTAGGGTATATTTAGAATAGCTTTTAAACTTAAATTGTGTTTTGCTTTTATTACTCATGCTGTTATTAATTATGGTTGGCATTAATTAGCCTAGTGCTATCAGCTACGCCAACCTTAAACAAAGAATTTATTATTATTTATTATTATTATTATATTTCGTGGTGTAGGCTAGGCCGCTCTCAGCCGTCCTGCCCATTGACTGGTCTTACATCTCGCATAGGGTTTACCTGCGGTTTACCTAATTTTGTCGAATAAAGCTGAAAGAAGAGAGTTTAATTGAAAATAATCAATTTTTTTAATAGGAAGATGTTATTTGGTGCATACGCACTTCTAGGGTCGGTTATGACGTGTCATTAGAGGGATGTTTTGACTTATATGGTGCACATGCATTAGTGGGAGGGGCTATTATGTGTGATTGGAGGGGTGTTTTTGCCTTATATGATGCACATGCATTAGTGGGAGAGGCTATTATGTTTGATAGGAGGGGAGTTACTGTTAGTACCATTTGAATATGTTGTCTTTTGAGATTAAGGCAAAGTAGAATGCGGATTAGGAGGTGTGAATGGGTCGAATGGGTATGACGATGGCTGAATAAAGAGAGAATCAATACCATAATCTAGTGAAGGAGTGGCTTTACTAATCGAATCAACTGACCCTTCAGTTAGGTAAAGGTAACATAAGGAAATGACGAGGTCTCCGTTGGTGCTGGTCTCTCTAGTCAATACGGATAAAAAGATGAAGTGCACAAGGCACTAAAACGAACTTATATTAAGAATCATTAGTGAAAGCAAAAACGTTTAATACGCATAGAAAAGAGAAAGAGCATTAAAAAGTTAAACGACGTTATATAAGAACCGATAAGTGGCATGGAATTCTGCTCAAATCGCTTTTACAATCGCAATAAAAGCGATAACGAGAGTGCATTAACCAACAAGTTGCACTTCGGTAACATCACAAAGTGTTACGTTTGCTGTTACACGTATTTTTTTATAAGAAACCCAGACTCTCGAATGGCCAGAAATTTAAGAGTCTCCAGTAGTGGAATTTTTTGTGCGGGAAACTTTTCACCTCAGACAGCGAAAAATTCTCTTTTATTATCAGTGCTTTGTCTATAATAAAGCATTTCTGTGACAAGCAGACAAACAGGAACCCATATGCATGCAAATATGATCGATGAATAGGTTTGGAACATCATTCAGATAGAATAACGATGTTGCCAATATTGATATTCAAGAAACACGTAAGAAAATGTCAGTACTCAAAATCTAAAAATTTTAAGAAATTTTTAGCACTGGATCACTTTTTTAGTTTCTTATAAAAAATACTTGTAATGAATGTTCCCCTAGTCAATACTCAGGGACAAGATAACGAAAGTACATTAAGCACATAAATGGAGTCACATTAAGAGCCCATAAGTGGTTAAATTCTATCTAGTTTATCTTTATCAATGTTGCAATGACAAAGGTAGATAGGAAAAGTGCATTAACTAACCCCTTTCATCTAGGCAGCTAGGTCACGATGAATGCCTGCTTGTCAATACCCTCAGGAAAGATAATTAAAGTTAATTAAGCGCTAAACGAGGTTGTATTAGGAAAGTGGATTAAGAAACCCCTGGCACTTAGGTAACATTAAGAAGTGACACGTTCGTTGTTATAGAATATTCCTCTTGTCAATACTCTTGGACAAGATAAAGAACGGAAAGGAGACAAGAAAACGGAGTTATCCTCGTAAGTGGCAGAAATTAGGCATCTCCCTTGTCTTAAGTTATGCCTACTTTTAGTCGAACTGGCATACATAACTGTTTTGAGAAGCGAAATTTAAAAGGTGGGCAACAGCGAGAATAAAATCTTGCGACGCAGTGAAATTTGAAATTGTCGAGACGGAGTGAAAGCGATAAAGTTGAGAAAAAGTGAAAATGAAAATGTCGAGACGGAGTCGACAATTCCGAGCGTTGCTCGGCTGATGGATGGATCGGCAAGGATTCAAGGGCTGGTCTCCCCTGGGAGAACAAGGATGGCTTGAGTAGATTTCGCAATCGAACTGCTAAGGTATATTAAGTGCTCCCAAAGTGTCATTAGGAAGGTCTAAGGAATCCGGGTATACATTGTAACTGCAAGATTTAGTAGCTGTGTGTAGTTTAACAAATCGTTGTTCCTAAATTAGAGAAAAGCCTGCAGGACTCAGAGTAGGCCGAAGAAGAGAATGCGCTCGATGGGCCCGAAAGGTAGATGTCGTCTCGATGGCTAAAAATAAGCAAACGATGGGCGCGAAAGGAAGATGTCGCAATGATGACTTAAAGTAAGCGCACGGCGGGCCCAAAATGAAGAGGTCGGAGGGATTATTCGAAATAAGCGCACAATGGGCGCCGAACGAAGATGTTGAAATGATGACTGAAAATAAGCACATGACTGGTGCAAAAGATAACTGTTGTCTTTTTGCCGACATTAAGCACGTGATGGGCGCAATGAAAGATGTCGCATCACGACAAAAAGCATGCGCACGATGGGTGCGAAAGTAAGATGATGTTATTTTATGGCTCGAGAAAAGCGCACGATCAGTGGAAAGGATTCAGAACTTCGTTAGCCTGACACGGACTGGATGCAATAATAATGACGCAAAATTATAACGCAACATTATATCAAAAACTGGATCGTATTTGTAAGGCTGGTTGGCCATCAAAATGTTGGTGGCATGATTGAAATTGAGATTCGAAATTGTTCCTTAGTAATTATTACAGGATTGATTAGCCAAATATGATCCAAATACTGCCAGGCTTTGTGTATTATTGTATCTCCTCTGTGTCATTATTGTGTCTACTATATGCGGAGAGCGCCAGGCGTTAATCTTAAATTTCCAGAGGGAGCTAGCTCTCTTATTGCCCTTTTCCTGACTGATTTGAACTCACTGTGAACACTACGAGTGCAACATCAGAGCCGACGGTCTATATCATTCGATCTCCAAAATGGAGCATTTTGGGGCCAATGACTAGAAGGCTTTGTTCTATTTTGGGTAATATTGTTATTTTACTCTGTGTGCTTGAAGAATTGGCTGCAATCGTGCAGAAATTCTTATCAACAAAGTATGTTATCTCATCACACTCAAACAGAAATGTGTTTTCAACAAAAATCACGTTGTAATGAAGAATTAAGATGATATGAAAAATGGAAATAATTATAACTTTTCACGATAATAAAGCCACAGAAAGAGATGAAGAACACCATTTCATCGAAAAACTGTGTGGCAAATGATACGCGAAATATTACGTTAATGATATTTAGAAGTCAAGATTAACTAAATAAAGATTACTCATCAAGACTTAGTAGCAAAGCTGTACCACGTTTGACCCAACAGTCTGCTGAAGATGAACCAGTTTTTAGATCAACAGAAACAATAAAAGATTGCTTTCCAGAACCACCAGCTCGATTGGGATAGTAGTAGCATGGGCAACTATAAACACCTGTTAAAATAACAATGAAATTAGATTGAGAAGTTCTGGTTACTTGCCATGTTTAAGTACAGGAGATGTCATGCTTATTATGGAACATTGTTCAAAGTACGCCTATATTTTCTTTTAAATGTTGATACGAAAAACCCCTTTGCTGTTTAAGAACCTTTTTTCTCTTTCAAAGACCTTCAAAAGTTTTATAAAAGAACCTTCGTGTTAAAAAAACCTTCCTGCCCTCTAAAAAACCTTTCAAAAACCTTTATTTCTAAGAGTGTATGTATAAAAAGATTTATAAAAAATTAACCTTTTCCAGTCTTCTTTCTATTTTCCACTGGTTTAAAGTGAATCGTTGGCATCTGACAGACAAGCTGCATTGGCTCAGCCTCTACCAAATAAGAATTACGCTTATCCCATCCTGCACCCTCTAAGTGCATGCCTTTTACCCATACTCCATCCTGCAACAATTAATCAACAAATTTCTCAAATGAATAGATCATAAATGGAATAATGTCTGCGCAAGTCGCTTTTACAACGATCCCCAGTGAAAAAACCACGGGCAATAAAGCAACCTGTTTGTATCTTAGAAACTAAAGATTAACGCCTCGATAATGCATTTTCTCTACGTTCACGTCTCTGCTGCAGAGCATTGCCCTGGCAAAAATTTCTGGAAATCAAATTCAAACTAACAGACCAAAACACTTGAAAAAGGCAAAATTTATACAATTATGCGGATCGAAATGCACCAGTCAGAAATCAGAAATTGAAACAGTGCCAACTGGTCAGGCTGTAGATGAAAACTTGTTTAGAGACAAAATTCCTTCTTTTCTTGCACAGTCATATTTTATTAAACGGACTTTTTAAACGAGTTACGCTGTGTAGCAGCTAATCGTTCGCCGGTGCGTCAGTGTTTGAATTAC
Source organism: Chrysaora quinquecirrha (assembly GCA_014526335.1). NCBI lineage: Eukaryota > Metazoa > Cnidaria > Scyphozoa > Semaeostomeae > Pelagiidae > Chrysaora > Chrysaora quinquecirrha. The sequence continues at coordinate 38,998 of JACTAT010000272.1, read as the reverse complement.
TTTTCAGCAATGACGACTACGTCGAATTCCTGCAGCAGAGTCATCAACGAAGAAAGAATGAATTATCGAGAAAATAGTCATTAATTTCTTAGCTACACACGTGGCGCGATGCATTATTGCCAGCGAATAAACAATAAGAAGCAATGATTTGTTTGGCAGCTTATATTTCTCTAGATAATGATTAGATTATTGCGTAGGTGCATGGATGACGTTAGACTATAAAAATAAAGTACATTTTCACCAAATTTATAGAGTAATACAGCGATGCTTGCTCAGCAAAGTTATTGTCAACATCACCATCAACATCGTCATCATCATCATCATCATCATCATCATCTCCATCGTCGTCATCATCATGATTATAACGAACATCATACCACCATCATCAATATTCATATATATATTCATATTCATATTAAATTGTTTATACACAAAATCCCTTCAGCTAAAAATTACAATGATCTATAGTGTGATAATAATAACTTAACATAAAAGAAATGCATATCAATTGAAAAAAGAAATTTAGAGATGTATAAGATTAGTTAGGGCCTATTTTGCTGCTCTTCCAGGGAGTCGTGTTTCTGTTCAACTCAGCTCTTCAGATGAGTTTTTAAAGATCTTTTGAACTGCGGGAGAGTTGGCAGCTCCCTGATATTGTTTGGGATACTGTTCCACGCAGTAAGAGCTGAGTAATGGAAGCCTTTTTTCACATGTTCAAGGTTATATCTTGGGATTTGTATATTCTTGCAATTTCTCGTTCTATATGTTGATTGCAAGAATATCTGAGGAAACTTGCCCCAAAGGCTTTCTGGGCAACTCCTGTTCATAATCTTATAGGTCATCGTAGATCGATCAAATTTAATCAGTTGCTCTACGTTGAGCCAGTTATGGGACCAATCGTCTTTAATTCTTGCCGTCTCTATTATGGTTCGGGCGCGATCCTGTAGATTTTGTAGAACTTCTAATTTGGAGCCTGGGATACTTCCCCAGATCACATTTGCATAGCGTAAGTGACTTTCTATAAGGGCTTGATATATACTATAAAGTTGTTTTTGTGGTAGAAGATTTTTTAGTCTCTTTAGAGATGAGAGACCACCACGAACTTTTCGTTTGACATTTTGAAATGTTGTTCCCAGTTCAAACCCTCATCCACAATGACTCCCAGTGATTTCGTCTTATTCACGCGTTTTATTTCTGAGTGGTTGAGCATTAGCGGTTCCGAGACTTCCATTTTGTTAACTCTGCGGGGATGTCCAATCAACATGTATTCTGTTTTATTAGGATTGGCGGTAAGCTTATTAATTCTCATCCATTCTGAAATGTTAAGAAGTTCAATTTGAGCATTCTCAAGAAGATTCTCGAGGTTTTTGGATGTTATAGTAACGTGTGTGTCATCTGCGTACATGCTGGCTTTTGATAACTGAAGGCAGGTTTCAAAATCATTCAGATAGATTATGAACAGGAGTGGACCAAGACATGAGCCCTGGGGGATTCCACAAGTTATCATTTTAGCTGAAGATTTATGTCCATTGACTGTGCAAAACTGTTTTCTATTTTGCAAATATGATGTAAACCAGTCGCCTGCTATTCCTCTTATGCCATATTTATTTAATTTTGCTAATAAGATAGTAAGGTCGACTGTGTCAAATGCCTTTTTTAGATCAAGGAAAATGGCCAGATTCACTTCACCCCTGTCCATAGTTTCATACCAAGAATCAGAGCTGTTTATTAAGGATGTTATTGTTGAATATAGTTTCCTAAAAGCAGCCTGATTGTGTGTTAGAATTGGTTGAAGAAATTCAAGCATCTGGTCATGTACGATCTTTTCCAAGATTCTTGAAAATATAGCAATGACAGAGATGGGCCTGTAATTGTTGGGATCATTTTTCGAACCAGCCTTAAAAACAGGAGTGACATTAGCTAGTTTCCAAATATCCGGGAAAAGACCGGTTTGCAGGGATGAGTTGTAAATCATAGTTAATGGTTTCCAGATAAAGTCCCTAGCATCCTTTACTAGCTTTGTAGAGATTTTATCTGGTCCTGGTGCTTTTCCATTTTTTAATTTGGATATTGCGTTTACAACATATGTATTGTCAATCAGCTTAAACTCAAGTTGTTGGGTCCGAGCATTGATTTGGACAACAGGGTCATCATTTGCTTTGGACTTTAGTTTCTCAGCTAGTTTGGGACCGACTGTGATAAAGTGTTGATTAAGAGCTTCGGCAATTTCGTTTTCTTCAGTAAGTTTTCGTCCTTCGATTTCCATGCTAGCAATCTGTGCTGATTGAGTTTCTCTATTCAACACTTTATTCACAGCCCTCCACATTTGTTTTGGATTTTCTTTATTTTCATTTATAAGATCCAGATAGTATGACTGCAAAGCACTTCGTATTGCTGAAGTCACTCTGTTACGAAGTGTCTTATATTTCTGCCACATATCAGGGAGTTTATTGCATCCTTCTTTGCCCTATCTCTTTCTTTCATGAGATTCCTTATTTCAGGGGTTATCCAGGGTGCAGGATCATCACGTATTCGTTTTTTTCTGAGAGGTGCATGAATTTCAAGGATTGACTCAAATATCTCCTGAAACATGGCCGCCATACTATTTGGATCATCGGAGAGAGGGCTGAGGATGTTTTCCCATTCGATTACTTGCAAATCATTTTTAAAAGCTATATCATTATATTTCCTAAGGTTACGGGACTCTATAATTTTAGGTATTTTGTTTTCGTTTCTTTGTTTGCCTATTTTACGTGTTCCGTATATTAGGTAATGGTCCACCATCCCCAGTTCCAAGATATCTACCTCAGATATGTATTGTTTTTTAGTGGTAGAGAAATGGTCTATTAGCGTTTTACTAATTCTTTGTTCATTATACTCATTAGTTGATGCAGAAACTCTGGTGTAACTTTTAACCAGTTGCTCAAGTTGATACTCAGCGTAAATTGCCTTGAGCCTTTTGTATAGCTACTTTGTTTGTTTTTAGATCACAGTTGGTGTCACCAATCAGTATGATTTCGTTCTCCTCTTTATCTAGTTGTTTTAGGGCATCCCTAAGATTTTCAAAGGATTCTTCATCGATTCCTGAAGTAGGAGGACGATACCAGCAAACAATTAGAAAGGATTTCGAATGACTGGGAGCGATCTCGATCGATAGTAGCTCTAATTTTTCGCTTTTAACTTGACAGTTGGATATGGTAGACTATCTTTTACATACAAAGCTACCCTCCCCGTTTGTATCACGATCATTGCGAAAATGTAATAGCCATTAATGTTAACTTCAGAATCTACAATTTTATCACTAAGGCGTGTTTCACTTAGACCTAGAATATCGATATCGTTATCTTTGAGTATAATTTCTAGCTCGTGTTTATGTTTTCGTAAAGAGACTATATTCAAGAAAGCTATTTTAGACCATTTCTCTTACCACGTTTGATAGGCCTATTTATCTTACGACTAGACTGGGAGATTTGACGCCTCTAACAATATCTTATAAATTTGCTAATGTTACCCGAGAATTTGCGTACCCCTCCGTCACTAATATGCAAGCCGTCATCCCATAGATTGCTAAACATTATGTTACTGTTGTCAATCATGTCCATTCCGTTTATCGCAAGCTCTTCCGAGAGCAGTTTATTCACCTTCATTGCTTGCATATCGATTGTATCTTTACATATTTGTTCTGGTGGGCTGCTTGAATTCAGATTGTTCGTTCCAACATGGACAATTATGACGTCATTATGGCTATTTCCTGCCCTTTGAGCGGCTTGCTTGATTTTCATGCCTCGCGTAAATTTTATTTCAACATCTCGCTGATCATTTGAGAGCTTTTCAGATTTCATTCGCTGTAATTCAGAGTCACCAACTATTAGTACTTTTATCTTTTCGGTTTCATTTTCATTGCTCGCCTTCTCTTTTCCATCTCTACTTCTATTTGCAGTCCGTGCTGAATTGTTCTTCGAGTTTGTTGTACCAGTCGATTTTTCACCACTGCGATTATTTTTCTTTGGCTGCTTTGTTACCTTGTTCTTAGCTTCAGGACTTTGAATTACAATGCTTTCAGTGACAATGTTTGGATTGTTATGTTCACCAGATGAATTATTCACACTTTTGGGAATTACTTTTGGCTTTTCAATTTGGTCCTCGCGAGGTTTCAAGGTTTTGTCCTTCAGTGTGCTTATGTATAGCTGTTTTAGTTTGAAGTTCTCGATTTTTAACTGAAAATTTTCTTCAAGTAGATTTTCATTTTTTTCTCTTATTTTTGTCAGTGAAGTGTTTAAAGATTCGTTAGTCTCAATAAGCTTAAGAATTACCTTGGAAATGGCAACGGATTCGGAGCCTTGGTAAGCGTAAGCTTCATCCGTAGTCATCATCGATTGCCTTCTTTCTTCTTGACTCTCTTCCTGAAGGCTCTCGTCGTCTGAGTCCATTCTTGAATCGTCTAGTCTCAGCGACCGCAAATCTTCATTCACTAGGTTTACATCGTTTAAGTGAGCTTTTGATTCGTCTATTCTCAAAGATTCCGAGCCATCTTTGGTAGGCATGTTTTCAATTTTTCCAGTGGCCAACATGGATGTCAACTGTAACATGACAAGCGACTCGCTTAGGCCATGATCCTTCGACAACTTCTTGCACAACAGCTCTGAGTAAACGCGTTCCCTCGCCTTTTTAAGCTTTCTAATGGTTTCTAGAATTAACTGGTCTGTTTCTTCTGGATCCAAAGTTAAGTTCGAAGCCATTTAGCAGAGTTAAACAGTTTAATAACCACAACTAAAATACCTTGTCGCAGATCTCCTAGTCTACCACGGCGTACCTGATCCAAGAGAACCAAATCATCAATTCAATCCCCGACCAGTCACCAACTGCTGCAACCAATTTTCGATATGGAAGCAGGAATTTTGATTTAGAAACAAGGATCGGCGGCATCGGGGAACATTGCACAATCAGTCACCTGCTTGCAGCCATGTGCTTGGCACTCAGCCACAAGAAGTACTGGTGATGGAAGCTTCCAATCTATCTGCTAAATAATCAATTTGTTCATAAATGTTATACACCAAGACTTTTATTTCTTTCCCACCCACCCTCTTCTCAGAACTCTTCATTGACTTACAACGTTATTCCTAGTGGAATCTAGATAAAATTATTCTTATCCATGTTAGTATAAGTTGGGGTTACTTCCATAGGCATGTGCCCCTTTTCTTCCATAGGTTATTCAATTTTCCTTTTTACGTTAGCAACCCAATCTACCACATGACTGTCTTTCCAATTGCAATATGAAATTTAGTTAGGATTACTTGGAAAATACCCTCTTAAATGAACAATTAATTATTGTCTCCACTACACATCCCAAATGTGGTAATATTCCTTAGGCATGTGTTCGAAAATTCCTTTAAAAAGAGACAACCTACACATATTGGCCGACCCTGAAAATATTAAACACTTGAAGTTGTAAGATTTGATTTTAAGAAAATGACATGCCTTGGAGAAGCTGTGAACAACGCTCACATTAGGCCCCCTACAAAAATATCCAAGATTTACTTTCTCAAGTAAATTCTGATCTGATCACTCAGAAATTACGCCAAAACATGAAAATATGAATAAAAAGAAAAATAGTGAAATATTGCACATAGCAATTTTTCTGACTGGATATCAGCCCTATGTCGACATCATTAACTTCTGCTTCACCAAGCCGTTTTTTGTGGCAGAAATTAGAAACAGGAGCGCATCATACATCGTCCGCGAATTTTCAATGGTCGTTTCCCCTACCGGGCCTTTATCAAAACTTGCGAAGAATGGGCTAATCTATTCTTACCGAGCCGAATCTAAAGAACTCCGAGGTATTTTCACTCTTATTGTTCATAGTATTGTTCATAGTTTAGTCTTAAAGATGAATAGAAAATATCCAGTCCTCTATAAACTGAGCTATCAATCTACGATAATCATTAAATTTAAATTATGCCAAAATTCAATACAAAATTCAATGACCCTGTTTACACGATATCGGTATGACACCGGTACAATTTCACACTGGCTTGAAACAATGCAAAAGCAGCTATATTTATTTCTATCGACGAGGAAAATTAAGTTTCACGATATAACATCAGAAAAAAATATTAATAAAAGAATATGACGGTATAATTTCTATTCTAAAAGCAATGGAAGTGAAAGCAATATAAAATCGTGTTCGTTCCGTGGCCATTTACATGATGTCGCTATCAAGCCGGCATGCAATCGTACCGATGTCGCAATCGACATGGTTTGCGCATCTATTACGCCGGTGTGGCACCAATATCGTGTAAATTGTTCGTCAAAAAAGGGCGCTGTGACAAAATTATTTTTAAATCATAGCCATTCATCATGCGGGAAAGGAAACAATAGTGCTTACTTTCGGCTGCTGAGTAATATTTGCATCGTCTACAGTGGATACGATAAAATCCCAAGACAAAGTATCAACAGAAACCTGAAATACGAAAGCATTATTCCAATTACTATCTTTAAGGCAAAAATTCAAACCTATCATCAACACAATTGTTAGTATAAATATTCCGCCGACAACGGGCTTGCTCTGGTAGTTGGTCATTGCAATAGAACAGGAAACATTTTGTTCCAGAATGTCCTTTGGTGAGAGAAGCGAAAGCAAGTTCACAAGCTCGTTTCATTGTAAATTTTGCACCTGAAATTACTCAATTGTTTCGGATTTGCTGCTACAGACTCTGATGCGTTCAGTTTCCTTCCTTTTGTCACTGATATTATCACTAGGCGAGAAATTTGGACTCGGTTTCACAAATCCCTCTAGAGTAACATTGGGCTTTCATTTCGCTGCAAAGTAATTTCTATCTGGTTATTGAAAGAGCAGCCGTCAAGGTGTTCTGCCAGTGAAAGCGAATGCTTCTGATATCTCACTGGTGAGGGAACTTTCTCAAAAAATCTTGTACCATTACCTAACTCTGAAATATACGACAACCATAAATTTTGGGGACTTTTATCCAGTTGAAGATTTTCAAATGTTTACCAAGTGATTCTCGACTGAAAACTCGGTGCAAAATCCGACTTGGCTACATCTTCTAAAAGTTCGTAAAACCAGCAAAAACTTTCGAAAGCTTTTACAAAAACTTGGGATGTTTTAATCGTCCAGTGATTATCAGTTTGAAGTTTCAGGACAACTTTGAGAAATGACAATTGCTCCTTAAACACAAAATGAGGCAACTTAACTCTTATCTTACTGGGGGCTCCATCGCAAGTTCAAATAGCATCAAAAAATGACATGATTTATAATCCTGATACTTATTGACAATTACTAAAATTTACTAGCGCATGAATAAACCCCATCAGTGATGACATTTCTGCAAGCGATGACTATGAAATTGAATATAATGTGGTTCTTCACAACATTACTCTTATTTTTGGGGATTTATTTTTCGCCCACCCCCGTGTATCTGTCCACATTTTGATTCACTCTTATCACAATCATAGTCAATGAGTATGTCTAAATCATAGAAATAGTCAAATTGTAGGAGGGTTATTTGGTATCTATGACAACACAAATTACAATAAAGTATTGTTAATATTGCAAAATTTTCACTAAATAAACATAGTTATGCCCAGGAACCTCATTCTACAACAAAGTTTGTTTCATCAACTCTTTTAACTTAGGGCAATTTCAAAAATGACGTCATAAAGGATTGAAAGTGCCAAAACTCGATATTTCTTGGTAGCTTGAGGTAACTCCTTTCTGCACCGCATTTGCATCTTTTGACAACTATATCATCGAAATTGAAAAGCCTCTTGTGAAAACATAAGCAGAAGAAGCACGATGTCCCATAAAACTGGCACAAAGGCATTTAGCATGAACTTTGTTTTCTACATAGTTTTCATGCCTAACAAAATGACATATGTGAGTTTGGGTCAAATAATTGATAGAAAATCTCTCGAAAAGCTTCTCGGAATTCCCAAAAATCGATGACGTCATGACCACCGTCAAAACAAAAGTAAGTTCCAGATTTGAAAAAGGGAGCATCGATTTATTCCGTGTTCCCTCTTTTCGTACATCCCATACAAAGTTAAAATATCGCAGAATACTCTCCTTCTGACGTCATCATAACGACACCAGTGGTCACGTTATCACATTTTTGTGTATCAGTGGATGCAGCTGGGACACATGTTAGTGGGTCCAAATCGCAAGTACCATGCCAAAATGTACCAAAAATGTTCGTGCGGTACCACATATTTGGCATATTTTCGTTTCTGTGACGTACCTGACGACATTTTCGTCGTTAACGTAATCTAACGTAATTTGAAACAGCATCGGTATATGTGCCAGTCGTAAAGCACCAAACCCCGACTTCTTCCCATGTAATTTGAACGGGGCAAATGGCGAGAAGTCGATAATTAGGGTTTTTCTGCGCGGTAAAATCTGTCATCACCATCGTGGTGAGCTTTGTCGGTTTTTGGAGGGGGTACCAGAAATTTGGTGCACTTCACCTTTCCCGACTTCTACAGATGATCATATAGACCGTTACTTAATAAATGTTCGCCACGATGGTGTACGAGGTCAATATCTACAACTTACACTATTTCGGCGAGCACATGTTTGCAAGATAGCAGTCAAGAATCCTGTTGGAAACGTGAATCCAGACAACCAAAAAATTAAAGGTGGATGTGCTGTCGTTGCCCATTTCGAGAATTGTTCTACACGAGCAACCAAGTCACGTGTCCAAGAGGCCAGGGGTTTCAATGAAGGATATGTCTGAAAGAGAACAAAGACATAGAGAAAGCGACTTAAATAAAGTCTTCACGCGACATGCGACATGATCTCGTTCTAAAAGGCAATGACAAATTTATAGTACTTGAAGTTAAGAGTTCAGCTGTGGTTGTCAGGTAAAACAAAGCAACAAAGTGCTGCAAAAAGTTTGTAGACAATTGCATTGCAGAAAAGTGGCAGCCACGAGACGAATTAATTCGAGGGAATCGGATTTTTCGCCGTGAATCTTACAGAAATACGCGCAGAAGAAGAGTCGAGAAAGTTCTCTGCGAATTCGCAGGGAACGATTCGCTTTCCAACAAGTAGAATCCATTCCTAATTTTTCGCTGCCAAATTTTTCGAGTTGAAAACTGAACTTATGGCAGCAAAACTTAACAAAAGAAGACTGTTGGTCTTGTTTTGCAGCCTACTTGCTCATGCACGGTAGACAATTCTCTTGACATAAAATTTCGTGTAAAAATATTCGAAAATATTAGGAATTCGTTTTGAAAAAGACTAAATTGAAAAACGAAGGTTTATACCTAAAAATATTACAACTTTGGCTAAGTGCAAGGTTGATAAAGTGATTTTTAAGGAGAACGAAAGAAATACCTTACGGAAAAGTGAATGAAATTAAGAACAAAGTAAGAACACCGTTGATACCTTTTCCCAAAGAGGAGGAACACGGCCATCAAAGATGCAATCAAAAATATCTTCAAGATTAGAGGACATAACAACCAGGCCTTTTATGCCCTTATCCAGATCTTCTAGGCTGCTTTTCATAACACCAACCAAAGCATTATACCTTGATATCTGACGAAAGAAATACAAAGCTTGCTTAGATTCCCGGAAGGCGGAAAAAACTGTATGATTTACTTAATTGCAACAAGAATTTAGCATTACATCAGGTATTCAGCATTGTTCTCAAACATCAGCATCGGTTTAAGGCACATGCGGATATGTCGCATGGCAATCGACAATTTGCGTGAAGTGTGTCAAATAGTTCCTTAGCAAAAAGCAAAGCGGTGCGCGTTGAATTGTTTGGACCTACAGTGAGAATGGATGGAAAATAATGTTCTTTCAATTTTTATGCCTGCTAAACTGGAATCGATGAAAATTAACATTAGCTGTGTCAGCTGCCATTTTAACTACAACCTGGCTAATTTGTCCTGTCCAAAGATATGATCATGTGATCCATCTGTACGCACTTTAAAAGAACAAATATTGTAAGATCTAATTAAGGTCCCGTTTATACGATACCGTTTTCATCCAATATCGGATTCCGGTACGAGTATTTGGTCTGTTAACATGATACCGCTTTCATTTCGTATCGGATTGGAGTCCCATTCATACGGGAATATTGGATGTGGATTCTTGAAATTCCGCTTTTGTGTTCAAGGGATTAACTTTTGTTCCAGGCTGTTGCTTTCTCATTTTATATCAGATTCGATCGTGTACACGGGCTCAGAGGCATGTCGGATTGGTCTATCCCACTTTAAGAGCGTTTTCATTTGAAAACGCAAATCAGATATGAAACAGAAGGCCAATCCGGTAAGAAACCAGTCTGTTTTCAAATGAAAACGCTACCGTGTAAACGGGGTCCAAGAATTCGCTGTTACAATTAAATAAAATCCCTGACAAGATGACATTTTATTAGCGGTTAATGTCCTCAACGAAATTAAAAACTAAGTTTACATGTTAACCGTTGTCTTTTGAAGAGTCATTCAACTGGGGAATGTCTTCCATTCGAAACACTAGTTTGGTACAGGTGAGTTGGAGAGAATTTCATTCTGAAAGCAAGAGTTGAATATTGAATAAAACAATAAACAACTCTTCTAATAAAATTTGATATAAACATTTAATTGACAGATAAGCTCAGAGCGATGGATAAAGGTGTTCGACGGAAGGATAAATAAATATGCACTCAAAAACTTCGTAGCAACGTATCCCTTTGCGTGGAACAATCGATCATAATGTAAAACAAAGAGCCCAATGACTTTGTTGGAACACAGGAGGCCCAGGAGGTATTAGTTGATCATTTAGTAAAACATGCATGTTTTTTAATTGCTGTGACTCGTCTTTACTCGATCATTTATTGAATTGAATACCCTCCGAATGCAATGTCGAATTTATCAGTAAGCTAACTGTTTGTGTTCATAGCTAATCAAAAATACAAGGAATAAAGGTCCACCACGTAATAAAATCCGAAAAACTGTTTTTGATTCGCTCGCATTCGGGCAACATTGCTCCAAATGTCTGCGTACGCATATCAAAATGTTCCTCAGTTATTGAGCTAAAACCCCAAATACTTTGTTTAAAGTTCAGACATCTTCATTAATGAATATTTTCAAGTTTTTTTTCAATGGAAGTCTGCTTGAATTTGCTATCTCCCTAGGCTCCGGCCATCACTAGGCACAAAATCGCTCGATTTTCGAACGTTTTGGTTTTCGTTTAGATGATCCCCGTGTAGAATGGTTTTTGGGCTTGGATTGAGTGAGGACTTGCATACTTTGTATTTTTATATATGAGCACAAACAGTTAACTGAGAAATTCGAGCAATGCATTAGAAAAGTATTCAGTTTCAGTAAAAGATCGAGTAGCGAAAAGTAACAGCAAATAAAACATACATTATATTACTCGCACAAAATGCTTATCTAATACCTCCTGGGCCTACAGTGGTTCAAAAGGCGGCTCTAGCAAATTACCGCTATTCCGTTAGAATCATGAAGGACGACTATTGCAGTGCAGAACGACGGTCATATGTTAATGGTGAAGATGAAGATGGTGATGATGCCGATGAATATGATGATGATAATCATGATAATGGGGATGATGCCGGTGATGATGATGATAATGATGATGGCGATGATGATGGTAACGAGGATGATGATGGGGATGATGGTCACGATCATGATGACCATGGTGATGGTGATTGCCGCCCATTCCTGCAATTGTCAGGTGACATTAGATCGAGAAAGGCGCTTGCAGGCCGCCAGTGTAACAAACCAATTGTGAATTGCGAATCAATAGGCCATACACATTTCTAAACGTATTCTTTGGATGATAAACATTGTTGAACAGTTTCCTTTATTCAAGCCTTGATTACTCTCTGGTAAGTAAGTCTGTGAATGAGCGACACTCCACCCAAACTAACTGTTGGAATTTCTTCCAACAAAAAAAGTTGATCAATGAGAGCTGACTGCAGCGAAAACTTGTTTATGACAAACCATCGTGTTAAATTGAGTAACTAATCCTTTTGAATACATTCTTTAATTATTCTAGAAAGTTCTTCGTTCTACAAATAAGAGGATTGTTTGTGCTAGTTAAACGTTCAGTTTCCTCGGAGCAGATTCGAAAAGCATGTAATTTGTTGTAGCCACTATTGAGTTCTGAATATTGCAGTCGTAAATATGGGTAAGCTGATGCTAAATTGAGCTAATTGGAAACTGAGCGTCTTCGTTACGTAATAGTTTCTTTACCTATATCAAACTTCGCTAAACCATAGGATAATTGTCAACAAAATGATTTGACTGCTGACTTGATCGCCGAAAAGTGATTCCAGTTTATTTCAACCCTGGGGCAACCCTGCCATCTTTGCTTCACACATTGTTTTTTGTTTGTTTTCGCATCATTTTTTTAAGTGTATCCTTTGTGAACACTGGATACGCTTAGCAAAAAGGTGCTGAGTTCATATTTCAATTTCGAAAATTAAAAAAAAAAAACAACAGTTTTTCAGAACAGTAAAAAGGGATCAAGACGATTCAATATAAGAACGTTAATACTAACTTCTTGGAGCAAGACAACATTGATAGGCGATGGATCTTCGGATAATATTTTAGATGTCATTTCATAATCTATCAGATCAGGAATTCTACGAAGCACATCTGCTGCTAAATTTGATACCTACGACAATAAAAATAAGAATTGCTGTGCAACTAAGAATAAGTAAAAAACGAAATCACAAGTCGGGATTTATGCTGACAGTATCTGGAAAGCTTGGTGTAACTTTTACTCACTGTTGGGAGTAGCTGCAAATATTTTCAACTCTTAGAATTTCTTCACTAGCTAATTTCAATGAGTTAAAAAAGTCTTTTTGAACATCCAACATTATTAAGTTTTTCTTAAAAGGAAATTGCGGCAAACGAATCGGGCAACAAAACAAGTTGCCGACACAACACAGAGCACAAAAGGATGTTAATGTTAACTGTTGTTAGAATATCAGTTGGAGTTACACTTGCACAACTTTTCAGATGTCAGTATGTCGGTGATCTGTATTTAAGAAGCAAGGGAAGCAAATATTCACTAAATGCCTCCAAAGGAGAAAGTCATGCACGATCCACGCATGAATCTGTGTGCGCCTAGCTAAGTTCCGTCTTCATGACCATATTAATTCATCTATTTTTGCTTATAATTCGAGAAAGCCCCCTTTCACACTGCAATAAAAACCTTAACTAAAATTAGCACGTTATTTAAACGACGGTAAAGGAAACAAATTATGAAAAAATCTGAAAACATAAACAGAATAATTCTAATTAGATAGAAATTAAGTAACGACAAATCATACAATTTGTCAATCCTTAAATATTATTATTCTTTGCGTTTCCTTTAAAGTAAGGATCTATTTATGAATATTTCCAAGCGGCATCAACAGATACCCTTGCTGGTAAGTTCATACTTTCCAGGTTAAAGGTTTATTGTTTACTCAACTAAAAGGTTTTGACATAATTCTCTTTCGAGCGACTTTGAAGAAACAAATTCCCCTCATTCTAGAAAAAGTAGTTGTTGCTTGTAAGAAATACAGAAAAAACCACTAATGTTACAAAATCTATAAAGTAGAGGTTAGGGGTTAGTCAGTTCTCGGAAAGTTCTACCATCCATTCAAAAGTATTGCGTGCTCACCACGCAAAATGGTTTGATTATTTATGAATTTTCGCTCTGGTATGATGTCAGGTACGTAGGTCGCACTTCACAGACATCAGGAGATAGGACAAAACAGCATGTCCTTAATATTCGTCAGCAAAATTTTCGGCAAAGAAAGGAACCACCCCGTTGGTCCAAACAACAACCTAACCTCAAGTCATTGGCAAAGCAAGATCTTTGTTTCCAAAATAGGTACCTTTAGTTCTTTGCTCTCTCCAGTACCTGCTGCTGCAATCTGTGGTTGCAACGAAAGCAGTGTTTCCAAGAGGTTCCTGAAAAAATTGATTCATTCGATTACAAATTGAATGGGGCCACAGAAAAGGGTAGCAAATTAATAGTGCGATTGCATCAAAAGAACGAAAATGAAAATCAATGAAATGCAGTAAAAGACTGTGACGATGACATTCTGTAAGCAGAGTAGGATGGACAAGACTAGGCAAAGTAGGCTGGTATAAGATATTTGAGGACGATCTTGTCGTCATTCTTTAATACTGGAGAACTTGCCGCCCTAAGCTGTTTAAACTACACCCGAGAAAGATGATATGAAACAGGTTGATGTATTTTGTTTTAATGTGTTGTAAAGATGTAACCTACTTCTTTGATAATTATCTTCCTTAAGGAAGCTGAAGAAGCTTGAAATATTGGCATCTCTCTTACAGTCATTTCGTCTTACATTTGCAGAGCACCTGGCCAGTAAACAAGTGATGTAGTATCTAGTTGCTCATTTACATGATCTATAAAGCTGCATATCCGAGAATTATTTTCTAGCCAAAGTGGGTAGTGGCTAAGTTCTGCTCTTACTATTATATAAGTTGTTAGCCTATTGACTCCCAGAAAACGCAAGCTGTTTTTGACGTTCTACTTTTGCCAAACAATCAAAAGAATTGAATACGCAAATTATGACATTTTTGTATGTAAATAAATTATATGCCAGAGGTCTGTGACTTCGCACTGCCTTTTAGTCCCTATTCTGACTGTCAAAATTTTAAAGTGTTTCTGAGGGAAGGAGTGGCGCTTTTCGCAAGTTATCTAAGCAATCAAGATACATATGAAACTCTTCCATTGTTCTTAAGTAGGTCAATGTTTTAAATATGGAATCACTCACTTGTTTTGTTGTTGTTAGTTACCGCAAGTTAGCCAGTTTTCACGGATAATGCTGTCAGTTTTCATTAGAAAAGGTGAAATTATGAAATTTTCATAAGAAAATGCAAGCTTCTGACACAATTTGATGATAATATGAAATGTAACTTTTTCCTTTTTTGTATTTCAAATTAACTGTAAAATATTTCCAACCCGTATCACTGCACTGCGCACGTTTGAGCAGTTAAAACACTACAAAAAAAAACCAGTTGGTAGCTTAAACATGATTTGGCGGCTTTATACATAATTTTTCAATCTTCATTAGAAATATGACGTTTTAAAGATAAATGACGTCGTAAACAATATAAATTAATGACGTCAACATTCTAGACTTGTTATATATCAAATGAAAGCTCACTACAATTCGCATCATTTAGTGTACAACATCTTGGAACAGAAAAATAAACAACGGGAAATAATAAAGCTTATGGTGATCAGGTGATCACTTGATTTGATCAGATGAATTAAAGAAAAATTTCGGTTGAAGGGCAGCAGAAATCGAAGACAAACATCAAGGCGAAAAAAGTCCCCGCCGTGAAAATTTGGGGAGACTTAGCGAAACACAGGATCGAGAGTTGCGACTACGTAAAAAAAAGAGACAGAAGAAGCTCTATTTTCTGTAAGCACAATTGAACCCTGACCGCAAATCTTCAATATATCGCGCAAACCTGCGGGTGTGGAATCACCACTAGGACGCAAAATGAAAGGTACCCAATAGCAATGTTTGAAGGATCAGATTAAACCCATTAGCTTGTAATGAATAGGGTAGAAGAATCTAAATCCTTACTTTGTTCCCACTTGGCTTTACTTGCCTGCGGTGATTTTGTTCTGCTCTGAGTTTTTTCATTATCCTTACAAGTGATTTCCTCTTTGTTCCTGTTGCCCCTCTCTAGAATAATCTGAATCCCCAAATTGTTCCCACTTGTTCTTATTTATCTGCGACGAGTTTGCTCTGTTCTCAGTTTTTCCGTTATCTTTACAAGTGACTGATTCCCACTAATACCCACTTTGTTTCTGCTGCTGCCTACTTGTTCTCACTGGTTTGCAGTGATTTTCCACTTTTCTAAGGTTTTCTCTTATCGCTATCACTGATTCCCTCTTTGTTCTCCTTGCCCCCCCCCCACTAATTCTACTTGTTAGATAGGCTGTTTTCAGACCAAAGGTAGAACGAAATT
Source organism: Chrysaora quinquecirrha (assembly GCA_014526335.1). NCBI lineage: Eukaryota > Metazoa > Cnidaria > Scyphozoa > Semaeostomeae > Pelagiidae > Chrysaora > Chrysaora quinquecirrha. The sequence continues at coordinate 23,023 of JACTAT010000272.1, read as the reverse complement.
CAAACGACAAGGCAATAAGCACGCAGGCTTCGGTTGCAAGTGAATTATATCAGTCATTCAAAGCAAGCTTATGTAATAGGGTGATATTTACAAATGGAATTAGTATGAAAGTCCCTCTAATGATCTACAAATAGCCCAATGCAAAAGACTTACCTTGTTTCTTTGATTTGACTTGCAATATCAGCGTTTGGATGTTGACCGAATGCTTCCGGAGTGTCAACATTAGGTAGCATATTTATAAATTCCTTTAAAAGATAGAAAAATCACTTGAAAGATACACGAAGGGCAAGGAATCAAATTAATGTAAAAAAGATACATATAAAAGATTAATGTAAAAAATATATATAAAAAGGTGGAGAATAAAAACATACTCTGTAACTTTGCAACGGGCCATCTTTTGGAACATAATAATGCGGCGATTCCGAAAGCCTGAAAAGGAAGCTTTTTAAGTTCATATCATAATACAATTTAATGGAAAGGAAAAGCATGGCTTAAGTACACTGACAATAATTTCAAACTTCGGCTGATCCTTTTTAATTAACAGAGAACCCGATAGTACAAAACAGGCGCAAGATATGCAACAATTCATTTACCTGTAAAATGGGATGTTTAAACAGCCATCATGAAAAGAGTCATTTATGTAGGTAAGTAGTAACCGGCGATCATAATCATCAGTTACGTGGCCCCCATAATTGACGCCTGCAATCTAGATTAAGAGATATGAATTATGAATAGATTTTATGCCAACATAACAATGCCTTGAAATCAAAATACACATTCGCAGGATATCACCACATGATGATAAACGCAATCTTTTCTCTTGATCACCACAGAAAGGTAAGGTCTCGAGTATCAGGTAAATAACTGTATTAAAAAGAACAATAAAGGGTTACCAAGTACTTCAAAGATCCCCAAGGTGTTTCATCGTATTTATCTAAATAGATGCTCAGAAGATTTTCGGAAACCTAGAAATCAATTAAATTATATCGGCTGAATCAACTTAATGTAGGAAAGAAAATTATTCAAAGATGGAAGGTAATTTCATCGGGCACATTCAACTCCGAAACAAGAGTTGTTCGTAACTCAAAGTCAAAGAAAATAAAAGCTGTTTGTACCTCAAAGTCAGAGTCATTAAAACCATACATAATATTCCATCCAAGATTAAGAAACTTCTTTCGTTCAAGTAAAATGCTATGAAAGAAACACAAAGCGAATAAGAGTTTCTTATATTTCTCCTGCTTTTGACATCTTATGAACTGTTGCTCGGTGATGAGTTGATACATTCTCTTCATATTTGCTTTCAAACCCTGTCAAAGAGTGAAAAACATTAATGAGCGTGATTTCAACTTTGAATATCAGAAATCCAAAACCTAAATTTAATCCTAAATTAAAAAATCTAATTATAATCTTTGTTAGATTTTTCGAAAAATAACTGTCGATGCACTGTCGATTAAGATTCAACATACACCAAGTCGTATCGACACATGCTGCCGAAAGCCGTGGAACCGGGTTTGCAACGAGAAACTCAAAAAAGGTGATGTTTAAAAATTCAAAGCCTTTGCAGCCTCGTTTGCGTGTGGCCTGTAATAACAGCCACATTTTTGCGTCGGGCAAAATTGTCGTAAGCTTGCTAATTAAAAGAACACTAAATTTTAATGCTTTGGATGACTTTTACAGCCATCTCTCAGTACTAACTTTGGGAGGTTCTGTAGTCATCTTGATACCAGACTGAAGAATCGAAATCGGAAAATCAGGATGTGGACTGCTACTAAGCCACAGTCTAAAGTCGTTGTGTGGCTTTTCAATTTGCAGTTGCTCAACAAGTTTATCCAACTGAGGCATCCAGCTTAATGAAAGATGGCAATTGGCTAAAAATACCCAATTTCCCTAAAAAAAATATAGAAAATCATTGGCTATTATCGATTGCATGAACAAAAATTATTTATACGTTATAAAAAGATAACTTACTTCACGGACACCTTCTTTAATCATTCTGGTGGCAATTGGTGCTTGACCTTGTCCAAGAGACAAAGCATGGAATTTCTTACTCATATCTGAGTTCTCAGCTAATTGAAGTAAGGCACTAGTAGGGTCCTAGAGGAAAAAATAAGATTTAACAGGTGATTACAGACAAAGTGAAACGCTACATTAAAGAGTTAATCAAACAGGCGTCCCCAGGACTTACAAGTTCCAAAACTATATAAGCCTTGGCCTTAATTGTTAATTCCTTAAAATTGTCCTTGTCCTAGATAGTTATGATTAGACTCAGTGTTCCGACTGCAACTGATATTTCAGGACCAGTGGCGATAGCTGCATGCACAAGTGAACCAACAACAGATTGATACTCTTAAATTTACTGACTTTTCGCCATCTGTCAATCTTTTATAATTCTTCCTAGTCCAGAATGTGAGTATTATCATCTGAGCAGGGACTTCATGGGATGAACATTTTCTGGGTCACTTTTTGGCGTAGATTGCGAATCTGGATGTTGGTCGGTGATTCCGGGGGGTTTTCGGAGATACAGGGGGGTTTTGGGGGAGAATTAAGAGATTTCTAATTGATGTGTCTAGCAATTGGTAAAGAACTAGGTTACATGATAATAACGATAAATATATACGGAAATCCCACTTGCGTAAGACTTTACCTGAGAAATGGCTTATTTAAGGGGTAAAGGGGCCAAGAGGGTCTGTAAGGGAGTGAAGATCTACTGGGCTTGATAGAAAAGCAACAGTTGTTCACCTCTGCCTGCAGTTTAAATGAGACAAGAACTTTGTGATTTGTTAGTATGAACTTAACAAGGATGCAAGAGTCGAACAAAGATTGAAATACTTTTTCCATCGGTCACATAAACTACACTACATAAATTCTCAATTTTTCTAAGAACTCTAAGAACAAGTCATACATCTCCATCATCATCGGAAAAGTATGCCTCTTCTCCTGCTTCAGCGACGGCAGCTTCGAATAAATTATCATCCGGCAACTCAACTAACAATTCTGTGACGTCTTCAGGGAAGGGCGTTGCCATCCACTTCTCTGAGACATCTTCTTCCCATCCATGAAACACTGGATCCTCGATTTCCATAATTGGTGCTGAAGACTGTCGCCAAATTGATGCCACATAATTTGCTCTTTTGATATGGAGCATTAAACTAATTTGGCAAGGAGGCAGCAATGACAGATCTGTTATTCTTTTTTCCCTCGAATAATTCCTCCAAGATTTTCCTCCGTACTTCATTTACTAAAACAAGACGCTTCTCTCCGTAAAGCTGACAAACAAACTTTTCCAAGACGCTTTCAGTGCTATCAGATGCTATTTGCTCTATGCCCAACACACTGACTGTCATCAAAAATTCTTCATTGTCCTTGACTATATTCCAGCATGCTCTCTTTCCCTTCTTCATGAATGAAGAAACGTAATCATTGCCAGTGAATGCATGTACACCGAGAAGCGCTTGTTTTTGAATGTAGCAACGATAGGTCGCAAAATGTTAAATCAAATAGCTTTCTGGTTATGCTACCTCCATTGTCAATGTAAATATGAACATTTTACATTTCGTTAGCTAAAAGGATTACGGAAATGTCAATGTAAAAGACGGACTGTCTTCTCGCTGTCGCTGTGCTGGTGAGCATGATGCAAAAGATAGCATAGTTTCGTATCTTCATCATGATTCGTCCGTAAAACAAGTACTCTTTCCGTACCTTCTCTGGTTATCTTAACACAGCTATCCTTTCTCGCAAAGAAGATGACCTTTTCACCAAGATCTTTTTTGTCATCTGTCCTTTAATTATGTCCCTTTAATCGCATCCTTTAATTGATCTTTCAGAGTAGCAGTCGCAAGCAATGTACAAGGTGCTATACTTTCTTGGCAGGTCTCGGCGTAACTTGATAGCAAGATCTCAAAGTGTTTGCAAACCTGAACATTTAAGGACTGTTCAACAGAGGCTGCTGACCGTTCTTGGTATGCAACCCGTGAGTGGCGTGTAGACTTCCTGCAGTGTTTTCCTTCTTACAGTCAAAGTTATCCCACCAGAAGAATGCCGTAACCCGGCTAACTTCGGTTGCGGATAAAAGAGGAAGTGGGTTGTGAAGGGATCTAAGCTGTTGAACTAGCTCGGCTTGGGCAGTTTCTATCATTCTTACGCTGTCATAGTTAATTGAGTGACCAAATCTGCCAAGTAGCTTCACAGGCACTCTCTGCCAAGTCATACTATGAAGACCAGTCCCTAGAAGAACGTGTTTCTCGGTTAAAAATTTACCTTTGAAATTGCATAACGTTTTACATCTTCTCCTGGTGAATGGTGTGTTGAATGGATTATGCTTGAAACAAAATCTTTCACACTTTCCGGTGGCTGCCTGCTCTCTAAAGAAAGTGCTTCGGGTGTTGGAGGCCATGGTAAATCGTCAGCTGTATTAATCATTTCTACAATTTTTGATCGAATAATAGAAGCAGCTTCTTTTAAGATGAAAGATTCGGTATTCTTAATGAAGGTAGTAAGCGTTGTTGTTGTCAGAGCTCCGTTACTCACTATGACTTCTGCTTCATGATAAGCCAAACGTATAAATACTATCTTATCTGCAAAATGCTGTTCTAGTCCCTTCTTCACTTTTGCACGAAGCCTACTGTCTTCCTTGTCAAAGCCATACATATCCGTAAGAACCTTCAGCGAAAGAGACTGGTTCCCACGGATGATATGTTGCTCAACGAATGCAAACTGATGCAAAAATCAGTCACAGTTTTCTGAAAAGTACTTGTCTCGTCATCGTTTGCCGTTGCAGTTGAAAGTTCAGCTCAGCTGCGTTAGTGGACTGCCTGCTGCAAACCCTCGTGTATTTTTATAACACTGTAGGTGCATCTTGAACTCTTGAGGTATTAGATCTTGATCCTTGATTGCTATTTGCATTTCTTCATCATTTGACAACTCTGCTGTAAACTTCACCCTTCGACAAGCTGAAACTGTTTGCAATACCTGTAGGTTTTGCTTTTTACCTTTCACTTTCAGGGGGCGAGAGCTAGAGCATTTCATGCATCTGTTTGGAAATAGCGTACCTCGCATCTCCCCGGATCGCTTTCTGCATATTTTGGTCAGGACCGTCTCTCTGCGAGGACCGATATAGCTTTGGTAAACGTCTGATAGCAATGTCGATGGACGTAATATTCCCCTTCAATAAAAGTCACAGGAATGGAATTTGCTTGAGTCTTGTGGAAATTTGACCCACCGAGCTCAGCTCTCCCAATTTACTTTGGACCAACCGTTCTAGTATTACTAGGATTAAGTACGGGGTTCTCGATCGAGAGATGATCATAGTGGATGACGCATCCAACCAGCAGCCATTTTTCATTCCTGACACATGAAAAACATTAACTATGCGTAATGCAAAAGTAGAAACACCAATATAAAAGACTTTTAAAGTTGATTCTTAACAAATCACTTCGAAGTCGAAAAATCAATTAATCAATTACGTAGAAGCAACAAACAACAAACCTTTCCTTCGGGAAAATAATTGGAGATCCAAACTCTTGATGACTTATATTTGTTTGTGAATAAAACATGTGGTATGAACTGGCCAAATTCAAGTTAGATCAACGCAGTTGCTTCTGAGCATAAAATCGAAACCCATAGAAGTACACAAATGCAACATTCTAGACATATTTCTCAGAAACAATTCAAAAACTATTGAAAATCTGCAAATGCTGAGGCGTCAACTGACATGGTACCAGAGAAAGAATTCGTTAACTTTGCTGAGTAACTGGTTATTATTTGTTAAAAAATATGTGATTCTTGTCAACCAACAGTCCCATCAACAGTATTCAGTCTTCAACGTATTTGATTTATGACATGAAGTGCGAAGTGCGTGCCTTCCTATTGAACGCTTCGCTCTAAACCCACAGCCCCCAAATCTAACCCACCGAGCCCACCAAGGTAACCCCTTTAATAAGAATCTTTATCCATCGACGATTTTATTGAATCTGTTGGCCAAGAATATCCTCCTGGCCACCTGTTGCAAAAGGACTGCTATCATTATGAATAAAATAAGTCCCTCTCTGTTTCTCCCGAAAATCCCCTGTATCTACCAAAAGCCCCCCAGAATAACCGATCAAAATCCAGATTCGCAACCTACGCTAAAAGTGAGCCAGAAATGTTAATCCCATGAAGTCCCAGCTCAGGTGGTAATACTCCCCATTTACCCCCTGGCCTATTCCTACTTACACTTACGTTCGAAAAGTATTGCATCACCTTTATGAGAATGGCGGCTAGCTGTGGCTCTCGGCCTAAAGCAAGCTATTTTCAAAACAAAGACAAAAGGGCGCAGAAACCCAATGACTAATGATTTTGGTGGGAAAATATTCGCCATTTTACTGGCTTTCCGTTAGAAATAAAAGTAGCGAATAGTTAAAATATTTTGGCAGAGAAATTCATTCAGATGTTTGAGCAGTGTCTTCAAAAGATTTAGGAAAAATCTCTTTCAACTGGTGTCAAATTCAATGATAAATTGATGGGTTAACTTGCAGAAATCGACTAAATTTTGCTTCTATCCGAACAGACTAGGTTATATTTGAGGTAAGTACCACTTTTGTGCGGAGAAATTCGAATCGGTATTTTCATGTTCCCCTATACGTGGGTAGTTTAGAAAGTGATAGTGAACGAGGATCTGCTGGGGTTTAAGGTGACAAAAACGGGGGTCAAAGTGGTTACTTGGCCTCTGCGGAGGAGAAAAAAGCTTCTCGATGTTTGTTACGATAAATTCCGTTTTCAGTGATTAAATCAGTAGCGAAAGAGATTGGTAGGATAAATTTTTCCTAAAACGAAGGGAAACAGTTCACGTGAATATTTATTACACCCTTTTCTTTATATGGCAAATTTTGGTTGATGGGTATACTCACTTGTGGAAATGATAAAAACATATTGTATATCATTGAACATATGTGTGTATGTTCAAATTGAATTTTCCACAGTTAAGACCATGTAACCTGTGCTCCCTAGGCTGGATTTGAACTGCAGACCTTGAGTACAAATGGTGCCACCTAAATACTCTGTCATCTAATTTCTGAGTATGTATGCAGGTGTGTGTGTGGCTTTGACTATACAAAGTTAGACAAGAGGGAATAGACTGACACTAACGAAGGTAGATGTACGAAGACAAAGCAGCTCTTTTGAATTCTGGCACAAAATTTAGCTATTCCTTTCCAAATAAATCAGATATAGGGAGTACCAGGCAACCGAAAGCTCTGCACCGCTGGCGTGAACTTTTGACATTTGATATCTAGTAGAACCAATTTTGGGTTAGTATTAAATGTTTTTGATTTACAGTATATTATTCTCTTAATTGATGTCTGACTCTCCTTGTTAGAATGAAGATTGACTTCTTTATGATCCGATAAGAATAGAAAGACACCACAAGCGTCGTGGCAAGTAACTCGTAGGAGGGAGAAGATGCTCATAATAATCTTTCGCAAGGCTGAGTGCTGTTATTCACTCGGATGCGCAGCTTGATTTGATAAATCAAATTTATGGGAATAATTTCCAACTCTACAAGGATATCTTAAGGGCCTGTTTACACGAGCCCGGGTCGACTGCAACCCGCCTCAGAGGATCAGCCCTTCTCCAGTCAAATCTCTTCAAGCGTTTACATGAACATAGCAGTCAACCCGGGTCAACCCGCCTAGGCGGGTAACCCTTCTCGAGGGTAGGGTTGACCCTTGTAAACGGGTTACCTTTTTGTAAACTTTTTCCATGTGAAGGCGGGTTGACTCAACCCGGGGTCATTTTTCCGCGCCAAAAATTCAGCGCATGCGTTATTCTGTTTTTTTATATCAACAATATGGCGACAACGAAGCCAAGCGACAGAAAAATTGGTGGCAGTGGACAAGTAAGATGGTGGAACACCTTGTGAAGTGTCTGAAAGATTATAAAGTCCAAATGGACTATAAAAATGTCGATTCACACATCCAATTTGGCGCCTGGGTTTCAGACCCCAACGCATACGAGGAACAGCAAGCTGACCCGGGCTGAGTCTGCCAGCTGCGGAAGAAGCCACCCCGGGTTAGTGTAAACACTCATAAATATTTTTATAAAGCAACGAGCTGCCCCGGTTTGAGAGCCAACCCGGGCTCGTGTAAACGGGGCCTAAGAATCTACGGGGGAAAATTCGAATAATCCTTGGAATATTTGGAATTTTTTTCCTCTTCTCTTTTGGAACGCTTTTCCGTCAAAGACATTTTGCGTCATTAATCACGCACTCAGTGATTCTTTTATGCAACTTGTTCATGACAATTTTCAATATTGTTTGGCTGACAACCTTCAACAACCGCCATTACTGTTTCCAGGTCTTTGTTTAACAGTTTTGTCCATGTTAGATTTGTATATTTAGCTTATCCTTAACAATTTCCAACAGTCCGACATAAACTTTCAATGCCCGCATCAACTAAGCCATAATGGATAAATAAAATACGATTGGTTCCTTTCCCATCCTTCATCCAGCGACAGCTATAGCTTTCTAGAAAAACAGTATTTGCAAGGGCACTTAAGTTAAGTATAAAATGGCCAAGCTACTAACAATGTCAACAAAATATTGTAAGGAATAGTGCTTTAAGGTTAAAAAGTAAAAGGTTTTATATCATGCATGAAAGCATATCTGGACACAAGAAATGAAAGAAATTCTATATAGATTTTACTTACTACACCGGAGGAGAGAACAAAAATCAAAGGCGTTCTTGTCGAAGAATCTTCGAGAACGGCTTTCATATCGAGAACTGGGGGCTCCACAAACCTAAAATCAATTTATAAAAAATAAAAGTCAACAAATTAATAAAATCATTTTGCTAATATCAGATCCTTTATTATGCTTTCAGATAGTTTGCGTTTCATCAAAATCTGCCATCATCAAGGACACTCACAAACGTACCAAAAGGGTACGTTACAAAAGCAGCGTCGGTACAAAAACAGAAAAAACTTCTCTTTTCACACCCAGTCTGAGCAGCGCAAAGACCATTCACAAAGCGATTATGACAAAGTTGAATGAAAAAAGACCTCCCTGAAATCCCCAGAAAGATTCAGTAGATAACCTAATTTGCTGCTTTTCTGTGAAGCAGATAAACAGCTAATGCTTCATTGATTTGCGTTGTCAGCAGTAAATCTTTGAAATAGGCTCGATATCAGTGAACCAATGTGTGACATATGGCTCCTAATTTTGACTCTGAAAAATTTAACCAAATTCCTAATTTTGTCTCGTAAAAAAAAACTGCCAGTGTCCGAAAGTTTGCCACATAAATGTCTGCTAAAGTCCCAAATTTTGTTTCCCAAAAAGAACTGCTACAAGCACCAGAAACCTTGTCTTTGAATTGCAGTTTTTTCCCAGGAAACTGTGTGCACATCTTTCACTCCTGGTAATTTTAAAAGCATGAACAAACCAGACTTTTTGAGGGTATTTCATGAGTTTGCAAATGTAAATTTTTTCATTTTTTGCCCCAATTTTTATCTCTTGCATTAACAGACCTCTCCAAATTTTGCCTCTGAAATTAAGGTAAGGTCCAAGCCAACCCTGACCTCTTTATTTACCAGAGCCCCCTCCCTGGAACCTTCGATGCCCATGTTGATACTATGTGTGCATATTTGTGCAACATGTCACATCATTACCATCCAGAATTGACTATTACCCATCAGTGTAAATCTTCGGATAGGTACGTCCCTTGTTACAGGTCGCAATCGCTAAAATTAACGAATCAGAATGCTTATTCTGAAATTCTGCTCTCTGATTTGTGCGCCAATTATTTGGAGGGAGCTGCCACTTTCAGATGATAAAAGGAAACAAGTCCCTGACTGAAGCGAAGGACAACAACATAAATTCAATTCAATATGAACGAAAGTTAGGGACTTGGGAAGCAAGTTTACGATCTAAGTATATCATAACCTCGTTCCCATGGCTATTCAGGCGAGCCATGAATAACCCTGGTATCTACCCCACGATTCGTGGGTGATTATGATAATTTACGCAATCAATAATTAATAATTATGTAAGCCAGCGAGATTGGTCGGGTGTGTGACTCCTTGAATGAATATTACACGGCACAATGGACCTGGAAAATTGAAAATAATGCACTTTTCAATTGAAAAAATTTGGAGAACTTGAGGGCAATGCTTTGGAATAATTAGACCAATTTTTTTCAGGAGATTGCTGGTTGTTTGAGGAGTATTTTTTAATGCCAAGAATTACTTTCAAGCGATGTTTTTGTAAAGTTGTGTTCATGCATTATTTCGCTGAAGGCTTACAGTTCTTCCTTCACTTAAAAACAAACTAGGCTTTCGTGGAATATTCCAGGTGAGAGAGATAAATACAAAAGCAAGGGGTTTCCAGTAGTTTAAATTACTCGAAGTTTAGGTTAAACAGTATACATTTGCTCGTAATTGCTGCAGTTTTGCTGTGCAAGTGTAACGTGTTAAGTTTAACTAGTATTCTTGTTAAGTACTATCTCTGTCATGTTGTTCTTAATCCTGTAGTGTAAAGTTATGTTTCCGTGCAATGTGTAATGTTGAGTGACAATGATGTAAACCAGTTTCCGTGTTCTTGTATTTTATGTGATTCATTTTAGTTTCTGGTTAGTCTTGGTTTTTAGATCAATCAGATAAGATCCATAAAAGTTGCAGAATCGCATTGTTTCTTAGGGGCTAGGCCTTTGGCCTATGCCCTTAGGGTGTTTCTTGATGACCGCCATAAAAGAAGAACCTTATGTACGCTACACAAGAGTCTGAATGAGATTTTCATTGTTTTCCTACTTGCAAAACTTCCCATTCTTATGTGCAAATTGCATTGTTTTACATCGAATAACAAGAAAAGCCAGTTGACGAAAATATAGCTAATGTTTCTTTCAATAAGTAGATTTTATAATTTGAGAATTTCAGCGTTTCTTGGATACTTTTCTAGCAAACCTATCAGATATTCATTTGCCACCTTCAGACGTTTTCTACGGCGCTTCGTCTTCACAAAATATTCTGTGAAAACATTTAATATTTTATTTGTATTGTAACTGAAACTTAAAGCTAGAATATTTACAGCAATTTTTTGCAACGTCTTAGTCGAATGTTAGGTTTCAGCACCCTTTAGCCGGTTTTTGAAGCTAGTTTTGCAAACTTTATTTTGAAATTCGCAAGCAAGGCCAACTGCCGCAGCTCGGACGTCGGGAAACGGAGCGTATTGTATGCAATAACGCCATATGTCTATTGTTCTCTCTCAACCAATCCAAATCCAGAAACGCTTGGTAGGTACCAGGGGTATTTCTTTCAAAATAGTGCAGGGAACGAGGTTGAGTATATCAGATTGGCCTGAGGAGCGAAAACTACTACCTTTGAGTCTAAGCGTCTAATGGCAAACCGCAGCAACATGTTTGTAAGGTTTGCCGTTAGTGGCCAACAATGCTGATAAGTTTTGCGGCCATCTTTGTTTCTCGAGATATTTTTTTACGAGGGGTACTTCGGGGTTTGCGGTACTGCGGTATCGGGGGTAAAATATGCGCGGTATTGCGGTATTGACGGAAAATCCTTGCGGTGTTGCGGTATTGAAGTTTTACAGTGCGGTATTTAGTATTTTACGAACCTTTAAAGAAACAGTTAAAAAGCCATAGCTGAAGGGAAACTTAAATTTACCAGAGACCAATAGCTACACGAGAACAAGTCGAAAAGACGATAGCAAAGGTTTATGTATTGAATTGTGAATTCAACCATTGTTTCGGTGCACCAAACCGGCCAAAAACATGACTTTTTGACAGAAATTTGTGATATTTTTCTGCACGATTCTATGTTTTACTGCACGACATAGCATTTTTGTTGCACGACTTTGTAATTTTGCTGCGTGATTTACATTTTGGTTGCACGACTTTGCAATTTGTCGCGCGATTTCACGTGTTAATGGCACAACGCTATATTTGGTTGCACAACTTTACATTTGATTGCACGACTTTGCAATGTTGTTGCGCGATTTTACATTTTGGTTGCACAACTTTACAATTTTTTTGCACGACTTAACATTTGATTGAACGACTTTGCAATGTTGTTACGCAATTTACATTTTGATTGCACGACTTAACAATTTTCTGCACAAGTTACACATATGCAGACAGCAAGGCCTCTTTTAACATAGTAGCTAGGAAGCTAGAGGGGCGAATGCCCCCTAGCCCCTATCATTGCCCACCTAGTTTCATAAAGTTGCCGCCTAGTACAATCTCCTCTCAAAAGAAAACTGCCAAGAAAAGCCAATCTGGGCCAATCTCGAGGTTGTATTTTGAAAAATTTTCTGCGGGAGCATGCCACAGACACCCCTTATTAGGAACATCTCTTATGGAGCGGCGTCGGGGTCAAAATGTGGCAGGGCAGCGGCTGATGGCTTGCGACGACGCAGCTAAGAGGCTTCGTCGTAACCTCGTTTTCAATTCTCGGCGACAATTCCTCGTTTTCAATTCACATTACTTAGAATTTTGCAAAAAAGAATGATATACTTATGTTAGTGTAAGCATTTAAAGGTACAGAAATGATTTTTCTCTTAAATATTTATTTGTTGATTATTTTTAATTTATTGGTTAATTTTTGGAAATAAAACAGAAATGTAATGTTAATTTGAAAATGATTTAAGAAAGGGAGCGGATGTTTCAAGTTAAAAGATAATGTGTCCTGTATGGTAACTTCATACAACAAGGTCTAGTTTTCACTCTGCCCCGCTGCATCTAAGACGCGTCGGCGTAGTCTCATTTTCACTTTGCCCCGCGACGCCGCTCCATCTGGGGTCGGGGTCCGGGTCCTGTACGCCGTCGGCGCATTTACCGCCAGCTGTAGCATCAGTGTAACTTGTTGCTGCGGAGCTGCGCAAAGTGCCTTCGTTGCAGCATTAAATTCTTGCACAAAAATGGAATTTTGTAAATTTGCTTGTTTGCGGCACTGTTGTTGCAGTTGCTGTCATGCATTTCGTGTATGTATTGAGTCTATTTGTAGTAAATCAAAATGGCGTGAAAAGCAAAAACATTGCTCAGTGCTCGAGATGAATGCTCCCCACTTGCATCCACAAAGCCGAGGCAATGTGGCTGAGGCGCCGCATCTTACGGTGGTTCCCATTACAGGAAATCGCTATTCTCCAGTGAAACTTCGGCCAGCCAAGGGGGAGGGACTATCCGGCCCCCAGACCATATGCTTACACTTGAATATGCCGCCAGCTTCCGACTCACACACTGAATCAATTATATAAAGACACCATCTTTATACTCACCGAACTTCTTCAAGTTATGCAGGCAATTGTGGGAAAAGCTTTGTCGCGCATGCGATACTTTCTGGACTCTCGTACTTCAATGCTTCTGTTCGAAGGCAAAATTGACAAGACCTGTGCGGAAGTACCCCTCTTTAACGTTTCGCGCGGCCATACAATGTAGCTATGTTTGTCAAAACAGCAGCAACGTTTATGCAGCAAACAAAATGTCACTAGTCCTTGAATTTGGCAGTGTTGTTTACGTTTGCGATCCCCAAGCTAATTGAATAAGAATTACTTCCAAAATGAGCGTCATTTTTTAGCAACTGGGCTACCTAGCGTTGCCGGTGGATACAATGGGAACATGATTCGGTTTGAACCGAATTTTATTCTAACTCTGAACAGCCAATAAGGAATTGTGTCTGCGGAATGACGAAAGATGAAGGTGAAGGTGAATTGATGTTTTAGCGCCAGTCGCTAGGATCTCAGTAGTAAGTTAACTAATCGAGACCTCGACCCCGGCCGTGACAGGAAAAATGGGACAAGTGCGTTTCAGATGGATTCAAGTTCTTATACACTGATGGTCTATGTCATAATCGCATAAACAATACTGATATTTTTAGTTTTTAGGATTTTGCGGTATTTTGCAACTTTTTCGTTCGGTATTCGGCGATTTTTTCGCGCGGTATTGCGGTATTGGGACCCCCCCGAAGTACCCCTCTTTTACCTCTTCATATTTCGCGTTTATCCAAAATTTTCGTATCGCCGAATATTTTGTATATATTAAAGCTCTGGATGGAAGTAGATTCCAATCAAACTATTCCTCATTTACGTTTTAATTCAGCGTTTACATAAATTTGAGATATTTTACATCGGGATCTGTTTGCATTTGAAATATCGATATTTGAAAACCAAGAATTAAATCTCGCAAAGCTTAGGTCAATGCGACAGTTGATTTTTACGTGGTAAAATGGGCTTTAAAATCCAATTTTTCGCGTAGTTACCTTGAAAAGATTTGGTGTCGTATTTGACTTGACATTCATTCACTAACGTTACTCCACAAAGGGTCAGAATTCAATGAAATATTAAGAAATTAAATTTATTCGGAAATCTTTAGATGTTTCACCATAAGAAAAATCTGCTCGACTTTTTGGAATTTTGCAGGTATTTGAATATCTCAACTTAACATTCTTTAGTACTTGGTTGATATCGTGTATTTCCTGCCTATATTTGAAACAATGTTAAAAATAAAGCAAAACGTTGACCTCAGAGATGAAAATAGATAAGTCAAGTGCATAACTAAAAAACTTAAACTAAAAATTGAAGTGTATAAATAAAACAACACTTACTTTGAACCTAGGCTGTTCACGATAAAGGAAATAGCGCAAAGCGAGACACGATCTGGACGAAGGGCTCGAACAACCAACATCCTTTGCAACTCATTACAAGCATTTTCCCACTCGCCTGAAAAAAAAGGAAGTAAAAAAAAACAAAAGTCGGTTGAGTGAGATAAGATTGGGGTAAGTTATGCACGGACACACAGGCCAACCGAGACTATTTATCATCCTCCTTAATTCGCGAAATCAAGCCCAACAATGAAGCTTCAATCGCCAAAAATCGGCATAATGGGCAGGGCTAAATTACATATGCTTATGTGCCTGACAACAATACATCAAAACCGAGAAAATTAAGGATGGAAAATGCGGTTTCAACAGAGAGTTCCTGCTAGAAAATTTGCTTGCGAAAATTCGTCTTGGAACGGCGTTTAGACAAAGCCTGTAATTTTTCAACCAACCAAGTGACTCCAACAAGCTGCCAAATTCCGGATTTAAATTTTTTTCAAGTCTGGTTTTAAAAAGAGTGGTTTGAAAGTACAGACTCAAATGTTACTCGAATGGAAAAAACTTTGGAACCAATCAAACGAAGTCTTTGCAATTAACGTAGTGTAGTTTGCATATTTAATAGTTTTACTTTCAGGATTGGTAGAAGAATAGAAGAGACACACATATTTACTTGGTCTTGGCAGTCATTGGGATCGCAACTTGCCCTACATACCCATGCGAGGAGTACACATAAGAAGGGTGCAGTAGGCACCTCACATAAGTTAATAAGGTATAAGGTATATGTTGATAAGGTATAAGGCTATAATAAGTAACAGTAACATGTGTGGCCTATCGCTTGTGATGTTTGAATGTGCAACTACGGAGAGGGCCGATTTGGTGACTGCGTACCACTGGTATCATGGCTGTAGGTCAATTAGATAGTGTGCCCTGAACGGATATCTTTTGGAGCCATTGGAGTAGGCCAGTGGTAACAGATCCATGCACTGGTATCATAATTATATGCAGTGATAGGTAGTAGACCCTTCAAAGGGAATTCCATAACTGATTATGCTAGTGGTGTACAGCCCATCTGCTGGAACAATAATTGTTAGAAATACAAGGTAGTATGCCTTTCTTAGGGTACCTTAGTCTATTATGGTAGTAGGCCAGCTGATGAGGGCTGGTAAAGGCTGAGAAAGAACTTACCCGGAAAATGAAGGAAACAAATAACAAAATTCTAAAGGTAGTAACAATGAGTTAACTAGCTACAGTACGGAACAGTAAGACAACGGACATTAATAGCCAATACTAGCGACGAAAGCGAGGAATAAAAATCAAACGGTGGTTTGCGTGTCGTGCATTGTGAATAGATGAGGAGAAGAGACTTAGGCGGGAAGGGCAAGGCAGATTATAAACGCCAACGTACTTCAACGAAAGCAGTAATAGACTGACGGGTTATAGGGTAATGCCATGGAAGGTTTGCCAACTGACAGGATATAGGATAGAGGGCAGAGGGTAAAAACGAGGCTCTGCTTTCTCCGTTAAACCACATTTACGCCATGCTTGAATGCTGCGATTAACTTCCGAAAGAGGCAGAAAGTCAAGTTACACGGTAATAAACTTTAATGTTTTCGAAAAATCAAAACAATGATTAACTTGCGTAAACTCGAGGGACTTTGACTTGATATTTACAAATACTCTGAGTAATAGTTGCCTTATAAATCACTTTATGTTCTTGAAACTTAGTGTTTTTCAAAACTGAATTCAATGTATTTTACAATTCTAGAAATTTTTGCGAGAATAAACTCTCCCAACTTTCATGTTCAGGGATTGAGGTTATTTTATCAGGGATGCGTTTATTATATGAGAAGAAGGATATTTTATCTGAGACCATAATTTCATTTCTAATTACCATAAACAACATCTTTTGCTGAATGTAAAGTCTTATGTTCAGTGTGGCAATTGATTCACCACTCTGTGATTGTTACACAAAAGTTGCAAAGGTTCTTTCCAACGTTTGAGAAAGAAGTTCCGATAGAAGTCAACTACAACAGTAAATCAGTTAAATCAGAGGAAGAATATTAATTGAATGTCAGTTTTGGTACAATAGGGTGGGTTTTTTCTTTACTACAATTTGTAACAGCCTAATATTATCCTTCACTCCGAGAGAAACTTAGCAAGGTTTAAGCAGAACTTTCTACTGAAACAGCCGCAAAATAGAATTTCAACGTTAACATCTCATAATTACTAGAGTAAATATACAAGTTAACAGACAAATCTTAAATGCCTTCCAGACTAAAAGCTTCGTTTTAATCAAGCATGCGCAACATACCTGGTAACGAAGCTGTTTCAGGGGATGCATTGGTGAACCAGATGTTCCAGTCACGAGGATATTGCTCAAAAGATGCAATAATACCATGAAAATTAGTTAATCTGAAAAGTGTAAAATGTTAACGTGCAATGGTGTAAACATGCCTCAGTATCAAATTTAGCTCAAATCTTGGTAGAAATGAAAAAGAAAAACAAAAACTAAGGAATTTGCAACTCACTTATCTAATTCAGTAATGTTGTCCCAAGATGTCTCGGAAAGCCAGCCAGAACACGGATTATCCATTTGTTCTTCTCTGTCTAGCACCTTATAGGAGAAAAAGGCGTACATCTTTGTTAACTAGGGTACGAAAATATGCTTAAAAAATACACGACGCGATAATTTACACTATAATTTAGCCATGGCAGCTCAGAGGCTTTGCCGAACTTGACTCGGAAAATGTTCGCAATTACATTGACTTTCAATTAAAATAAAAGTAGATGATTTATTTTTGACTTCTTGTGGAAAATAATGAAAAACTCTGAAGCGAGGCCTTCAAGATTTCGAGCGAAATATTTCAAGAGCTTCTGGATAAACAGCAAAAGAAAAAAAGAATATCAGGCCTCCATGAGGTTATCTTCTGTAAATTTGCATTTTCCCCCTTTAAAACCAAGAATTTACATCAAAAGTAATTTACAATACTTTACCATACCTTCAGTTTTGAAATATGTGAATGAAATTGTCCATAAAAATTTCGGAAGACTACTTGAAGCTCGAAATTTACTTTGTATCCCCTTTGTATCAAAACAAAAAGTTTAAAAGTTACTCACCAAAAATCTTTCCCAATAGTTTCAACCCAAAATTCTTCTCTAAACGTGTACTTGAAGCGAAAGTTTAAATGGCAAATACAAATTTGAACTATTGTGTGTTGAATAACCACAAAACTTTGTAAAAACCTTAGGATAAGTGGTGCATACATCGCTGTTTTTCAAGATAATTGCGCGAAATCAGGAAGTCAAGCTTTTTGATCATTTTATAAAAAACAACAAATAAATCATTAATTTTCATTCAAATTGAAAGACAATGAAATTGTGAACAATCGTTACTAAGTGCGACGAAGCCCTTCAGCCGTCAAGGTTTTGATAGGTAAATTTTGTTACTTGGGGCTAAAGCTTAGTCCCAGTTATCGCTCACCAGACCGAGACTAAAATAAACCGAGATCGCTCAAACTGGGACTTATAATATTACGGACTTTTTCTGGGGCTGGCGGGAACGAAAAGTTGGTCCCCGCGGAAACGGCTAGTTTATTGCATGTCACAGCAAAATATACGAGCCCTATTCGGCAGCTAATCTCTCTATATTAAAATGGGTTTTGAATTAGCGAGAATTTTGTACCAGTAACTTTGAGGTCCCTGCAAGTCGTTTTCGGACGCCGTTTTCGCACGATAAGGCCGTCTGTGGGGCAGGGGAGCCAGCGCACCTTCTTTTTCCCCTCTCTGCTGCCTTCTCTGGGGTAATTGGGGCTAACCCTTCTTTGAAGTGCGTCATTGGTGCCTGTTATAACCATCGCCCGATTGTTCTCACTACGAGGATTATCACTAAATCGCAACGACGCACAGTAGCACGGTCGGTAAGGCGGCGTGTCTCGTGAGCTGCGATGCGGAGGCGGGAGTTCGATTCCCCTTGGGGGTAGACTTTTCTTCTCGAATTTTTTTATTTCTGTTATTTCCGTGTCGGAAATGTTTTCAAACAGCCAAGGAGACGTCTGGTAGCTAAAATTTGATTTTGGTGTAATTTTTAAGTTTGTTAGACATATTTTTTTACGTGTTTTGTTGCTCCCTCCCATGAATATTAATGACCACTAGGAGATTATCGCCGACCAAGTAATACGGCTGTGTAGCCTAGTGGTTAAATTCTTGCCTGCTACCCCCAATGCCTAGAGTTCAATTCCCCTCAAGGGCAAAATTTTGGTGTTTTTGTTTTTGTGACTTCAATAGTTTACAATTCTTTTTAATGTCAAAAAATCACTTCAACAAAACTAGAAAGCTTTTTGGAATGACTCAAATCTTAAGATCTATTTTTTTTCAAATCTTTTCAATTCTAAATTTATTTTCAATTTATCTCTCGAACACTAACTTTCATGTTCATTTGGTTTTTCTTTCAATTTTAATTTCATCTTTGATTCTAATTTAAAGTTTTATTGCAGCTGAAGAATTTAGAATAATATTAAAATTTATTTCACATTAAAGATTAATTTCACTTTTACTAATATTAACATTAAGGCCGATAGGCCTACTCTTAGGTACTAAATAAATGGGGGGTCCAAATAAAGTGGGGGTGGGAAATTTTTGTAGAAAATTTAATAAAAAGGGGGGTCCTTATAAGGTCCTGGGTAGGGGGACAATTAATAAACGTAGTTTCATCCTTTCACAAGTGAAGTTGTTTCTTCAAAAATTAATAAATTGGGGGTCCTAATAAGGTCTGGGGAGTGGAGGAAAAAACTCAAAATTAATAAACAGGGGCAGGCTTATTTGGCACCTAAGAGTATGAAGATGAATTAAGATGATGATAAAGTTTGACATTGGCATTACTGCATGTGGCAATAAAGAACAACCTAAACATTAATTTTAAGTTTCAACATTATTTCAGATTTACATCAAGATTACCATAAAGGTTCAGATTAAGACTCATTTGAAAATGAACTTTAAGTTTAAGTTCAAAAATGAAAGACTGATACTTAGACCTAGACTAACAAAGACTAACACAAATATTAAGATGGAGTTCAAGATTAACTAAGACTAAGATTAAGAGTAAGCTTAAGATTAAGATTAATATTAGAATTATTATTCAGATTTAGATTCACAATAATATTAAAATTTATTTCACATTAAAGATTAATTTCACTTTTACTAATATTAACATTAAGGCCGATAGGCCTACTCTTAGGTACTAAATAAATGGGGGGTCCAAATAAAGTGGGGGTGGGAAATTTTTGTAGAAAATTTAATAAAAAGGGGGGTCCTTATAAGGTCCCGGGTTGGGGGACAATTAATAAACGTATTTTCATCCTTTCACAAGTGAAGTAGTTTCTTCAAAAATTAATAAATTGGGGGTCCTAATAAGGTCTGGAGGGTGGAGGAAAAAACTCAAAATTAATAAACAGGGGCAGGCTTATTTGGCACCTAAGAGTATGAAGATGAATTAAGATGATGATAAAGTTTGACATTGGCATTATTGCATGTGGCAATAAAGAACAACCTAAACATTAATTTTAAGTTTCAACATTATTTCAGATTTACATCAAGATTACCATAAAGGTTCAGATTAAGACTCATTTGAAAATGAACTTAAAGTTTAAGTTCAAAAATGAAAGACTGATACTTAGACCTAGACTAACAAAGACTAACACAAATATTAAGATGGAGTTCAAGATTAACTAAGACTAAGATTAAGAGTAAGCTTAAGATTAAGATTAATATTAGAATTATTATTCAGATTTAGATTCACAATAATATTAAAATTTATTTCACATTAAAGATTAATTTCACTTTTACTAATATTAACATTAAGGCCGATAGGCCTACTCTTAGGTACTAAATAAATGGGGGGTCCAAATAAAGTGGGGGTGGGAAATTTTTGTAGAAAATTTAATAAAAAGGGGGGTCCTTATAAGGTCCCGGGTTGGGGGACAATTAATAAACGTAGTTTCATCCTTTCACAAGTGAAGTTGTTTCTTCAAAAATTAATAAATTGGGGGTCCTAATAAGGTCTGGAGGGTGGAGGAAAAAATTCAAAATTAATAAACAGGGGCAGGGTTATTTGGCACCTAAGAGTATGAAGATGAATTAAGATGATGATAAAGTTTGACATTGGCATTATTGCATGTGGCAATAAAGAACAACCTAAACATTAATTTTATGTTTCAACATCATTTCAGATTTACATCAAGATTACCATAAAGGTTCAGATTAAGACTCATTTGAAAATGAACTTTAAGTTTAAGTTCAAAAATGAAAGACTGATACTTAGACCTAGACTAACAAAGACTAACACAAATATTAAGATGGAGTTCAAGATTAACTAAGACTAAGATTAAGAGTAAGCTTAAGATTAAGATTAATATTAGAATTATTATTCAGATTTAGATTCACATTTAGATTCAGATACAGATTGAGATTAAGATTAAGATTAACATGTAGATTAACATTAAGGTTAACATTCCAATTCAGGTAGAAGTTAAGATTAAGATTCCATTTAACTTGAAGACTAAGATTAAGACTAGACTAACATTAAGATTGAGATCAAGATTTAGATTAACAGAATATAGCAACCTCAATGCACAGTAACTTTTAGGTGGCAGCTCTTATTGGCGAAGTTCATCGGAGGCGGTGGTCCTCATGAGGCGGTGGTCCTACACGGGCAAGGGCTAGTCTCTTATACTAAAATGGTAATTTCCTTGGAAACTGGTTTTTCGACCGTCACTCCTCCGAAGTTGGCAATGGTACGATTTTCCGACTTTTTCGCTGCTCTGCCGACCGTGGGGTAGGCGTGTCATCGCCCTTTCGTTTTTTGCGAACTGCCTTCCCTTCTGGGGAACTGGGGCTAACCCTTCTTTGAAGTGCGTCATTGGTGCCTGCTTTAACCATTGTCCGATTGTTCTCACTAGGAGGATTATCACTAAATCACAACAACGCACAGTGGCACGGTCGGTAAAGCGGCGTGTCTCGTGAGCTGTGATGCAGAGTTGGGAGTTCGACTCCCCTCAAGGGAAAGTCTTTTTCTCTCGAATTTTTTTATTTCTCTTATTTTCGTGTTAGAAATGTTTTCAAAAGGCCGAGGAGTCGTCTGGTAACTAAAATTTGCTTTTGGTTTAATTTGTAAGTTCGTTAGAAATAATTTTTTATCGTGTTTTGTTTTTCCCTTCCATGAATATTAGGACCACTAGGAGATTGTTGCTCACTAAGCAAACTGCTGTGTAGCCGAGTGGTTAAATGCTCGCCTGCTAACTGGGGAGACCGGAGTTCAAGTCCCCTCCAGGGCAAAATTTTTGGTGTTTTTGTTTTTGCGATCTAAATATTTTACAATTTTTTTTAATATCTAAATGTTACTTTGACACAACAAGAAGGCTTTTTGGAATGACTGAAATCTTTAGATCTATTTTTACTCATATCTTTTCAATTATAAATTTACTTTCAATTTATTTGTGTCGTTTTTGTGTTGGCAATGTTTTCAAAAGTCAGAGGAGATGTCTGGGAACTAAAATTTGCTTTGGGTATAATTTTTTAGTTTGTTTTTGACATTATTTTTTAACATGTTTTGTTGTTCCCTTCTATGAATATTAGGACCACCTGGAGATTATCCTCTACTAAGAAATATGGCAGTCCCTCAAAGGCAATTTTTGGTGTTTTTGTTTTGTGATTTAAATATTTTACAATTTTTCTAATAACAAAAAGTCACTTTGACAAAACAAGAAGGCTTTTGGAATGACTCAAATCTTTAGATCTATTTTTACTCATATCTTTTCAATTATAAATTTATTTTCAATTTATCTCTCAACACTGACACTAACTTTCATGTTCATTTGGATTTTATTTTCATTTTCATTTCATCTTTCATTTAATTTAAAGTTTTATTGTAGCTGAAAAATTTAGAATTATATTAAATTATTTTAAATTATAAATTATAGTAAATTTCAATTTTATTAATATTTACATTAAGGCCGACCGGCTTCAGGTGGGGTCAAGTGCCACTCGAGGAGGTCATTAATGTCATGGTGACTTTTCGATAGCATTTCACATGGACTTTCAAAAAAAATTTGGTAAACGGTTGTTTTTTGCTGCGTTCGTGAAATACGGGGGTCAGAAAACCAGGGGGTCGACATCGACAAAAATATTAACAGGGAATTTTTCGCAACATTCTAGCAAACTGGTACCCAGGGTAGCAAACTGGGTAACCGGAATTTTAAAGTAGGTTTGGACTCTTTGGTGGTGGGTGGTCATTTTAAGACTTGGGAACATTCTTGCAAATCAATGGTTGTGACGTCATCGATGACGTAGAAAAGTTACGGTCAGTGAAATTCTGACTTTTGAATTTTGTGTTTTTAATGATATTGACGGAAAAAAAAAACATCTCAAATGGAGCAAAAAATTATGAAACACCGATTCGATT